>VYVB01000525.1:0-165642 GCA_009761775.1 Ficus carica
AATTCTGGTTGATAATGGGAGTTCTGCAGACGTTCTTTTTCTTTCAACATTGAAAGAAATGGAATTATCTGATTCGGACATCGAGTGTTCAACAACGGTTCTGACAGGCTTTAACGGAGAATCAACCGCAGCCCTTGGAAAAATTAAGCTGTCTGTTTTTGCAAGAGGAGAGAACAAGATGACCACTTTCTTGGTCTTGGATTGTCCATCCGCCTACAACATCATCCTCGGTAGGCCATGATACATGCAATGAAGGCAGTTCCTTCCACTACCACCAGAGAATCAGGTTCTCGACGAAGAGAGGGGTCAAGGAGATCAAGGGAAACCAAGAAGTCGCGCGGACTTGCTATCTCCATTCCCTTAAGATGAAACAGACAGATCGCTTATAGCAACTAGAAAGGAAGGCAGAATCGAACGATCAAACACAGCCAGACGTGGAGCAACTAGATGAAATCCCGCTCGATCCAGCTAACCCAGACAATCCATCCAGATTGGTTCGATGCTCGATCCCGTAGTTCGTGAGCACTTGTTGAGTTTCCTTCGTGACAATCAAAACTGCTTTGCATGGTCAGACAATGACATGCCAGGTATCGACCCGGAGGTAACTACTCATCGACTCCATGTCGATCCTAGTCATAAGCCAGTGAAGCAGAAACGAAGGAAGCTGGGGATCGAACGCAACAAGATCGTGAACAATGAGGTACGAAAGTTGATTGAGGCTGGATTCATCAAGGAAGTTCAGTACCCTGACTGGTTGGCGAACGTTGTAATCGTGAAGAAAAAGAACGAAAAGTGGAGAGTCTGTATCGACTTCACCGATTTGAACAAGGCTTGCCCAAAAGATAGTTTCCCCCTTCCACACATCGATCGATTGGTTGATGCTACCACCGGACATGAATTGCTCTCTTTCTTGGACGCATTTTCAGGATATAACCAGATCCTCATGCATCCCGACGACCAAGAGAAGACAGCTTTTATCACGGAGAGGGGAATATATTGCTACAAGGTAATGCCTTTCGGGTTGAAGAACGCCGGTGCGACTTACCAGAGACTTGTCAACGCAATGTTCGCTGATCAAATCGGTCGAACGATGGAGGTTTACATAGACGATATGCTGGTCAAATCGCTGAAGGCCGCGGACCACATTGGTCACCTCTCGGAGTGCTTCTCGGTCCTTAGACAACACAACATGCGTTTGAATCCTTCCAAATGCTCGTTTGGTGTGTCATCTGGGAAGTTCTTGGGTTATATCGTGACGCAACGTGGCATTGAAGCAAACCCTGACCAGATACGAGCAATAATCAACATGCCTTCACCGAAGAACAAGCGAGAGATCCAGAAGTTGACTGGAAGAATTGCAGCTTTGAATAGATTCATCTCTCGATCGACCGATAAATGCCAGCCCTTCTTTAAGTTGCTCAAGGGGAACAAGAAATTTGAGTGGAACGAACAATGTCAGCAGGCCTTTAACGAGCTCAAAAAATACTTGTCATCCTTTCCAATTTTGTCTAAACCAGTAACCGGAGAAAGTCTTTTTCTTTACTTGGCAGTAACAGAAGACGCGGTGAGTGCTGTTCTTGTACGAGATTCGAACAGAGAACAACCCGTCTATTACGTCAGCAAGTCACTACTCGATGCAGAGACGAGATACCCGGTGGTTGAGAAGTTAGCTTTAGCTCTCATTACGGCAGCAAGAAAGCTAAGGCCATACTTCCAATCACACTCGATAGTTGTATTGTCTACTTATCCTCTTCGTGCCATACTTCATAGTCCAAATTTATCTGGACGCTTGACAAAGTGGGCGGTCGAATTGAGTGAATTTGATATTGAGTATCGGGTGAGAACCAGCTTGAAATCACAAGTACTTGCTGACTTTGTAGCTGAACTCACACCAGATCCTTCCAGAACGAACACTGAAGAAGAATGCTACTGGACGCTCATGGTGGACGGAGCATCGAACGTCAAAGGATCTGGAGTGGGTGTATTTTGCAAGGCTCCTGATGGTGAGATTATCGAACAGTCATTTCGCCTGGGGTTCAACGCTTCGAACAACGAAGCAGAGTACGAAGCCTTAATTGCTGGGCTACATTTAGCGAAGGCACTGGGGGCTCGACGCCTGAAGATCTACAGCGACTCATAACTCGTAGTGAACCAAGTGCTCGGGGAGTACCAGCCAAGGATACAAGGATGGAAGCTTACTTGAACGTTGTTCGTTCGCTTGTTCAGCATTTTGAAGGATACTCAATAGTACAAGTGTCGAGGGATCTTAACACACAAGCGGACGCCTTGGCTTCGTTTGGTTCAACTTCAGAGCCACACTTACGTCGAAGCATTCCAATCGGGTTTATTGAAGAGCCCAGCATCTAGGTCGAATCCACGATCATCACAGGAGAAGTCCTAACAGATTGGCGAACACCCATTGTTACTTATCTGAAGGAAGGAATTTTACCAGAAGACAAACAGGAAGCTCGGAAAGTCAAGACCAAAGCTGCGAGATTTTCACTGATCAACGATGTCCTTTTTCGACGCTCGTTCAACGGTCCCTATGTTCGATGTCTCGATAATAATGAAGCTACCTACGTTCTGAAGGAAGTTCATGAAGGCGAGTGCGGAAACCACTCAGGGGGATGATCACTCTGCAACAAAGTCAAGCGGCAAGGCTATTATTGGCCCACTATGCTTCAAGACAGCGAAGACTTTGTCAAACGGTGCGACAAATGCCAGAGACACTCCCCCATTTTTCATCAGCCTTCAGAACGATTATCGAGCATCGCATCTCCATATCCATTCATGAAGTACTCGATGGATATAGTGGGTCCATTACCCAGAGCGAGCGGTCAACGTAAATATTTGCTTGTACTCACCGATTATTTCACAAAGTGGGTTGAAGCAGAAGCATTTGCGGACATTAAGGATTCGGACGTGGAAAGCTTCATTTGGAAGAACATAATTTGCAGATTTGGTGTACCCCAGGAGATCATCACAGATAATGGATCACAGTTCATTTCGGGCAACTTTAGAAAATTCTGCAACGAATGGAACATCGAGCTTAGCTTTTCTACCCCAAGGTATCCCCAAGGGAATGGACAAGCAGAAGCAACAAACAAAACAATCGTTCAGAATTCGAAGAAGAAACTTGAAGCTCGAAAGGGGCGATGGGCAGACGAACTCCATGGCGTACTCTGGGCGTACAGAACAACCCCGCGAAAAGCGAACGGAGAATCTCCATTTTCACTAACCTTTGGTACTGAAGCTGTTATCCCAGCAGAAATCGGTGTCCTTACACTCCGGCGTCAATTGGCTTTTGAAAACGAGAGTCAGAATCAAGAAATGCTCAACGACAGTCTGGATACTCTTGACGAACGACGAGATCAAGCCCTGATTCGAATGGCAAACTACCAGCAATCAGTGGCAAAGTATTACAACTCCAAAGTTCGATCGAGAACTTTCAATGAAGGAGATCTTGTGCTTCGAAAAGTATTCCAGAACACTACCGAGCCAAACGCAGGAAAGTTAGGAGCAAACTGGGAAGGTCCTTACAGGATTTTGAAGGTTATACGACCAGGCGTCTACCATTTAGAGACGATCGATCGAGTGGAGGTTCTTCGCAGTTAGAATTCACATCATTTGCGAAAGTACTATGTGTAATCTATTTTTGCTATTTTTGATGTTTCTAAAAACTTGTAATTTTTCAGTTAAAATTTTTGTAAAGGCTAGATCCATTACGTCGAACGTTCGATGCGATATCGAACTCGTAGGTCTACGCCTGACAACTTCTTCGCCTGAACTACGTTTGACTTTATCCCTAAACATTGGGTACGTAGGCAACTCGTATGCGTTCGTATGAGTCCAGTCAAAATCATCAAACAATTTTATTGTTCCATCGAACTACGAATAGCTTGATCCCTTAACTTTGGGTACGTAGGCAGCTCATCACATTTGAATGAGTTCAGCTACTTTTCCTAATCAAAAAATGTGTCTTTGAATGCTCGACATTCGTTTATTACGAATTACGCTCATCACATTATGTTCGATATTCGTCCAGTACGAATTACGCTCGACATTCGTTTATTACGCTACTCTCGACGTTCGAACATTCAAAGTTGTCGAAACATCCACATCAATATCATACAAAAAGATGTGAGTAGAATATAAAATTTTTCAATAAAAAAAATAGAATTGTCTTTACAATTTAGAAATAAAATAAAAAGTTTACAAAAATTTGACAAAAAATCTATTCTCCGCGATCCAAGATCTTCAAAAGGATTTGCTTGAACTGGGGGCTCGACGTTCGTAGGCTCGGCCTTTGTCGGCGCTGATGCAGGAACAGATGATAAACTCCTGACTTCATCAGGATAATCTTCCTCGAACATCTCGATTTCTTCGTCGATTTGAGCTTCATCGAGGAGTCCTGCTTTGTAGTCCTTCAGGATGTCATAGCGAGCCTTTAAAGTGGCCTTCTCGAACGCATCCATAATTTGAGTGGCGAGCGCTGCGTTTTCAGATTCGAGAGATTTGATTTTGGCCTGACCTTCATCAAATCTCTTGACCAAAGTTTCCATCGCAGAAGTGCCCTCCCTCGCTACATCCATGGACCTCTGAAGTTCAGACATCAGTCCCTCAGCGCCTGCCTTGACATCTCCGAACTTACGTTCGATGTCCAGCAATTTCTCTCCCCGAGCAATATCCTTCTCCTGAAGATCTTTCAATCGATCCCTCTGTTCGGCGACTTTATCGGACATTTGATAAAAGAGCCCCATCGTCCTAACATTGATCTGCAATATAAAAATACAATCTTCAGAATTAGGAGTGCGAGCGAAATATATATTGCAATGCAAAGTACATGTTCATCATACCTTCATGGTTTTCCACATGATGTCATCCATGTGGCTCTGAGGTGGACCTTGCTTCATGATTTCTGCATCTGCATCGGAAAATAGCTGTCAAGCGATGTCAACGCTCGTTTGCCTATCCTGCAAAATGCTCACACTTGGAGGCAAGTCCACCTCAATTCTTGGACCCTCGACGTCCGTCTCGGAGATGGCGACCTTCGATTTTTTGCTCCTCTTCGCAGGAACTTTCCTTTTAGGCTTTTCGACCACCTTCCTCTTCTTGACGGGTGGCGAACTCGGCTTCGAAGGAGGTTCTGGAGAGGACTCGAGAACAGGGAAAGGCTCAGGTTCATTAACCTGGCCTGCGCTCGCAGCAGCAGCAGCGGCAGCTGCTCGTTCGGCTTCCTTCTTGGCCCTCCGTTTGGCCACTATGTCCTTTGGGGTAGGAACCTCCATGACTAACGAGTCCAAGGCAAATTCTCCTTAGCGCCAAAAAGTCTCCTCGTCAGTAAGGGGGTCGACGAACAACGGAGTGCCAAAAAGTCTCCTTAGCGCTCCCCTAATTACAAAAGGCCAATCTATCCAGGAAGGAACTCGTTTAGGAATACCTGACGGAAGTTCGACGAAGTCCTTCCACAGGCTCGATGCTCTTAACCTCCTTGCAACTTGAATATCGTCCCAATCTCTATCTGGCAGAGCAAGTAGACGCTCGAGTTTCTCTTCGAACAAGAGAGCTTTGGGAGGCGGTTTCTTCAATTCCTTGCCTGCAGAACACAAATAAATTACATCAGAAAACGTTAAAGTTATTAAGTTGATTTCTTCGTTCGACGCTCTCCGTTCGATACTTACGAAGAGTTCCCCACAAAGGGTTAAAAGCGTCGGCCAGGACACCCATCGACTTTTTATTTACATGCATGAAGAAGTAGCGATCCTGCCAATATCTGTCGGCGTTCTTCATCTCGCCAACTACTTGCTTCTTCCTCTGAGGGTACATCGAGTACCGTCCATGATCTTTCAAATTTTCTTGAGGATAGTATATCGCGAGCACATCGTCCACTGATAGATCGATGTTCGCTTCTTCCGACAGCACGATCAATCCCAAGAAAACCCTCATCCCATTCGGCATCAACTGTGGGATGGCGAGATTATAATGATTCATGATCCGAATAAGAAGAGGAGGAAGTCGAAGTCGAAGTCCATATTCGAAGTAGATAGTATACATACATATCCATCCTTCGGAAACTGTGTCTGCTCGCTCACCCTTGAATGGTAAACGAAGTTGGACCTCGTTCGGGAAACCATATCGACCCCTGATATCTGACAAGTCACTCTCCGTTAAAACTGATCGAGGGTTCGACGTTCGTAAAAAAGTTTCGGTGGTTAGCCGACGAGGTGGCTCCATCAATCGAGCAATAGGGGGAATCGATACTAATTCTTCCCCCGATGTTGTCGCCGGTCGACTTCTCTCAGAAGCCTCGTTGCTCGTTCCAACACCCATCTGGCTCTGCTGAAATTCGTGTTCGAACCTCGAACGACGAATGATTAACATCAACTCTTCATCGTCTGAACTGCTATCACTTAAGTCGGTGCTCGTCCATTCGACGTCCACATCATCGATAACCTCTTTTTGTTTATCCATGTCGGAAAAAACTAATTTTTGGGCGAACGATAGAAGTATTGAAGATCTAAAAGTTTCTATTTTGTCAAAACCCTATTGAAGTTTTGGATGAACACGAAGAACACAGGACCAAAAATCCAGTGAAAACCCAGAAAAACTCTGAAAAAACCCTCAACCGAACTACTCGCCCAAAAGAAATGCAGAAAACTTACTAGAAAGACTCGAAAATAGAATAGAAGCAGTTTTATCAAATCAAAAATTACTCGAGATGGAGAAGAAGAAAAATCTTGCCTGAGAATTCGAAGAACTTGAGAAACTCGGATTCTGATCTTCTGAAGGCTCCGTGTAGAAATAAAAAGGAAAATGGGCATATGAAGGGTTATATAGCTTCACAGTACATCCAACGGTCCCGACTGTTCAGGAAAGGCTCGATCAAACGGTGTATGCCTGGCAAATTTTCAAATTCCCACTTCAAAAGTTCGTACGACGCAACGGCGCGTATCCCGAAAATCTCGGATACGACAGCTCGAGTCTGTTACATCGCAACGGTACGAATTTCAAAATATCATAATGATACCGTGTCAGGGTAACCACTCGACATGTGCCACGTGTATTCATTCAGTATTTTCGCTTCATTCAGTATTTTCGCTGGGCTCGAGACTCCCATCAATCTATTCGTCAGTCTAGTCAGATTTTCCTGATCTGATTTAACCACGACTGATACGACCATCGCCATGTATCAAACACTTTATCGAGGATCCATCGCTCGATAGAGCGGGGGGCTATCTGTTGGGGTTAGACTTCATCTTCCCAATAATGACGTTAGCTTTAACAGTTTATCTAACGAACGATGAACTCCCTATTCTAACGCCTCCATATTTGGGCCGGACCCAACTCACTGTGAAGTCAATAATGAACGACCATCGCTCGTACGATTGGGCCGGACCCAATGACGCGATTCGGTCGAAATTAAGCATCTAACATCGAACTAACGGATCAAAACTGATCTTTCATTTATTGACTTTACTAACCGCGAACGATAGATCATAAGGATAAAGCCTTATTTTCTATTCATCGTTCGTCGTTCATATTCAACAAGGCTTATATGGTTATACTCTCTACAACAGTCGAACCCAATGTCGACAATGATGTGTCATACCATTATGATAACTGATCAGTTCATAACTGGCAAAAGGAAGCACATTAATAACCGCTAAGCCTTAATCTGCTGAACATTACAATAACTGCTGAGTTCATATCATGACAGGTGTCCCCAGTAGACAACAAAGGAAAACCGCTCAACGTCAGTTATTGGTTCTTCCTCTATAAAAAGAGGAGGACCCCCCCTTCAGAAAGGGAGCCGACTCTCTGAATTCATACTGTTATTCTGCCAAAAACGTTCCCAGAAATCATTCTTGTACTTAAGAATATCCATACAGTGAATACATATTACTCACAGAGGACGTAGCCCGGTTTGGCGAACCTCTCTACATCTTAGTGTTGATGATTCTCTCTCTCTTTCTTTTACTTTTATTTCCGGTTATTTTCATACTAATTTGCTTTATGAGTTTCAACAACGATTGTCAAGGGCCCACTCAACTGTTTGTTATTTTATTGTCATTAACTTTCTGTTAAATTTTGACTGTAGAAAAACTAGCATCTACAATCTGCTTACAAGATCAAAACTGATAAGTAATAAGCGGGTATTTAGAAGAAAGTACAATATAGATGGGTTTGTACAAACTTTTAAAGCTAGATTAGTAGCTAAAGGTTTCAAACAGAAACAAGGTATAGACTATTTTGATACGTATGCTCTTGTGGCTAGATTAACATCCATAAGAGTTCTAATGGTTATTGCATCAATACATTATTTATATGTGAATCAAATGGATGTAAAAACAGCTTTTCTTAATGGTAATCTAGATGAAGAGATTTACATGGAGCACCCTGCACTACTACAAATATGGGATTCCACGACTGTACATCAACGACCGTCTTTTAAAAGATCGTCGTGGAAGCACGGCCGCTTCCACGACGGTTTGTATAAACCATCGTGGAAGCACGGACGCTTCCACGACGGTATATTAAAACCATCGTGGAATCCTGGCCGCTTCCACGACGGTTTACACAAACCCGGTCATGGATTTCTGAGCTTCCACGACCGTTTTTAAGAAACCGTCGTGTAAAATTCGCGAAGAAATTAGACAAAACGCCGAGAGTCTATTGTTGTCGTCAAAATTTTTCACAACAGCTACAAATCATCCGGATATAAAGTCAAATCGCTCCGAATACAGGCAGTACACCGTGTGAACGTCACCGCCATCATCTATATATATCCATCATTATAATTTATCTGTAAGCGATAACTAATTATTGATTGACTTGTTATTGTTGTATTATTGATGATTTGTAGATATGATTTTATAAATTAAGGTGTTTTTTGTTTTATATATATGTTTTGGGATCGATTTAGAATTAAATTGTGCAATTGGTGGTAATAAATTAATTAAGTGATCAAGTAATGTTATGTTTCCCCCAGTATTTATACCTTAATTAATTATGAATTTAGATGGTTTTGTATTTTAATTATTTTTGTTATGTTCTTAATTCGATTTTTAAATGTTGAAAAACCGATTAATGGGCCGTTGTTAATTAATAATGAAAATTATATATATGCATGTTACATTAAATAGAGTAGTCGACCTTCTAATAAATTATTTAATTTTAATTTTTCTATTTAGGAGTTGCAAATCATGGATAGGAAATGGATGTGGTTTGATAGATTGTCTAAAGCACATGAAGCTGGTGTTGAAGAATTTTTGTCATTTGCCAAAGCTCACATAGAAGATGATAAGATTCCGTGTCCATGTCAAGTTTGTGGTAACCATAGATCTCATTCCATTGATGATGTTAGAGGGCATTTGCGTGCTTATGGGATTATTAGTTCTTACCAAACTTGGTATTTACGTGGCGAAGTTTTTTTCGATATTAAATCTACATCGACGAGCACTAAAGGTAAAGAGCCTATTGTTGAGGAAGACGTTGGTGATAATATGTTCAATATGGTGAATGATTTGGAAGAGAACTTTGTGTACCGTCCGGAGTTATTTGAGGCAATGATTAATGATGCCAAAATGCCCTTGTATGCCGGGTGTACAAAATATACGAAATTAGGGGCATTGGTTAAATTATGGAATATGAAAGCATCGGGAGGGTGGATGAATTCTAGTTTCACGACACTTTTAGAATTTCTAAAAGATGTTCTACCGGAGGATAACAAATTGCCACCTAGTATGTACGAGGCGAAGAAGACGTTGAGCACTTTGGGAATGGAATATGAAAAGATACATGCCTGTCCAAATGATTGTGTCCTTTACCGGAAAGAATATGAAAATTTACATGAATGTCCGGTTTGTAACGAGTCAAGATAGAAGAAGGGCAAGATGCCATCGAATGGTAGAAAAGAAGTGCCGGTTAAGGTGTTATGGTACATTCCACCGGCTTCACGTTTGCGACGTTTATTCCGCAATGCCTAGCATGCTAAAAAGTTGACATGGCACTATGATAAACGTGTTGATGATGGCAAACTTAGGCAACCAGTCGACGCACCACAATGGAAGACCTTTGACAACAATCATCCAGATTTCAGTGCAGAACCAAGGAATTTACGTCTCGGTTTGTCGACAGACGGAATGAACCCACATAGTAACATGAGTAGTCGGCAAAGTACCTGGCCAGTCATACTTGTCAACTACAATCTCCCACCAGAATTGTGCATGAAGCGGAAGTTCTTGATGTTGACGTTATTGATCTCAGGCCCGCAACAACCGGGGAATGACATTAACGTGTACTTGGCACCATTAATCGATGACCTCAAAATCTTGTGGGAAGACGGTTTACAAGTTAAAGATTCTCACCGTCAAGATACGTTCAATCTGTAACGCCTCGACTTCCCATGCCGGGTCGTCACCGTACATACTTAACTTACAACTCGGTCTTAAATACTTAAGTTTGTTGAAAATTCTGGAGTAAATTTTTTTTTTTTTTAACTCCCATCTTGAACTTGTCTTAACCTCATACTTGTACTCATACTTACTTATGGGTACTTATTCGAGTACCGAGCTTTCATAACCACATTGAAAGCTATCATATTCAAACCGTGGACCAAACCCAACCTAATGTGGGTCGGTACAACACGAGGTAACTTGTTGTCATCATCTTGAAAACTTTTCTTTAACTTGTTCTTGAAAACAATTTCTAAAAAAAATAGTTTTCTTCTTGAAACCAAGTCATTGCCCATACTATCACTTTATTATAACATAACACATTTTACAAATCATAATTCACATAACATAATTTTCAAAACCCCGTGGCAGTGTCCATCCCATATTTCACAGTCTGCAATGCCATCTCTCCACAGTCTTGCATCAAGTATTGCTGGTAGGTTGCTAACCTACAGCATGAACGTAAGTAATGAGCTTATGCCCAGTAAGTACAATATTCAATCCGTAAAACATTTTAAGTGCAAGAATACATGAACCGATTATGCTTTCTTATTAATCAATTATGCTTTCATATATTAACTTGGTTATGTTCCCTTACATGTCATGCGTGCATGTACCGTGGTACATAGCCATGGGGTGGTTGGAGGCGGCCAGTCCAATCCAATTCAAATCATGAAACTAACTGTTTAACATGGAGTGATTGGGGCAGCCAATCCAATCCAACTCAAACCATAGACTAAACCGTTTAAACCCGCCCTCGTGGCAAGTCGGTACGACACAATAACATTAGCTTGTCTTATCTTATAATTTAAAACAACATATTCTTAAACATAGTTTCTTACTTGAAACTTGATCTTATTCTTACCATGTGATTTAACATTCGTGAACATGCTTCGTGATTTCACAATAACAACACATATAATATAACAAAATAACAAACTATAACATAAAATATCGTAACATAAAATATCATAACATAAACATCATAACGTAAACATCATAACATAAACATCATAACATAAGCACCATAACATATAACATATTTAAATCATGTACATCAATACATGATTTCTTAAAAAACATGTCTTGTAAAAACGTTTTGCCCATGCTGTATGCGGAGTTGTACTTACTTGTCATCCTACGCTCTTGGTTTATCGTCCAAAACATGACACGACAACAGTTCATACTCCTGTTTCCAAACAGGGTGTAAAGTAAGAGTCATACACATTGTATCTTATCATAAATCATAATCGTTAAATGTTGGTATCCTAACCAACATCCATGAGTATCCCTAGTTATATGTCCCCCCCTACATCAACATATGATCACTCGATCGGTTACTTGTGGTAACCCTAGGGCTCATGACCCAGCATACTTAAACAATATCTTGTTAGGTTACTTCAGGTAACCTTGGGTACTAAGCCTAATCATACTTGAATTGAATAGTATTAGGCCCAACTAATTTCAACGTTTTACCCCATTAGGTTACTATTGGTAACCATAGGGTACGGCCCAATTATTTATTCATTTGCTCTTTCTGACAAACCTTTGTCAAGTTTTCTTTACAAATCTTTATAAAAACCGTTTTTTCATAAAACTGTAACTTTTAAGCAAAGACAGTTAAAAACTGTCAAGATCTGAAAATAATCTTTGAAAACAGTTTCTTAATTTCAGTTATCAGTGCATGACCAGGAATTTCCTGCTTTTGCACTGTTTTCTGAAAATCCTGTGCAGGAATTTCTTGTTTCCCGCACAGTTTTGGGAATCTAATTTTACTTTAAAATCTGTTTGGAATTAGAAAAATCTTTCTTCATAAACGTTGTAGATCTTGAATAATACTACAACTTTTGTGTTTTACTCAAAATCCATTTCTGCCTTTAACATATTCATTTTCCTTGTTGAACCTGCCTGGCCGTGCCTACCCCAACATACTGGGTCTGGACAGACCAGGCTCGGGTTTTTATAAACAAAGAGGTCGTTGGAGCCTTATTTTGGAAAACGGTTCATGTTGCCCAGTAGGAAAAACCATTCTCTACAACTTTCATGTTTTACGTTTTTCCAAATTCGGCCTCTAAGGGTTTCAAAACCGGCTTTCCAGAAAGCTGCCCAGTTTTACCCGAAAACTGGCAGTTTCGGTTAAGTCAAGTTTTCCGTAAAATTACGCGCACACTACCTCAAACGGTCATAACCGTGAGCCTAAATCAAGCATGCAGCGTATTTCGTAAGTTTTCAGCAATCATGCATTCACTTTCAAACCATAAAATCATACATGCAAACCCATTTGGTAAATTTTACCAACTAGGGTTTTTAGGGTATTTCTCTAACCCTTCTTACCTTATACATCAATATCACATAATCAAACACACCATACAACCTCTTGAATGTGTGGGGACATATAACAAACATAATCTAGGCAGTCATACATACATTACATAAACATACATCAAACCATAAATCAAGACCATTAAACCCTAATCAAGCACTTACTAAGCATTCTAAGGTTATTCTCTTACAAACCTAACTTGAAATATACTTAAAACTTGCTCAAAACTCAATAGAAAGCTTAGGGATTTGAGAGGGTTACCTTGAAGTTGGATCTAGACTTTAGATCCAAAATTTCTCCTTGCTTTTCTTCCTCACAAAAATCCGGCCACTCTATTATTATTATTATTTTTTTTTTCTTGGCTCGGCTTCTAAGGAGGGTTAGAAGAAAATTGGGTAGAGTTTTGGGGGTGTTTTGTGCTGCCAAAAACCGCCCCCCCATCAGCCCTATTTATAGGTGAAAATTACAAATTTTCACAAATTATTTTTATTTCCAAAATTGCATTTTAGTCCTCACAAGCAAAAATATTTGCTCATTGGACCCTATAGGTGGCCGGCCATCATTGGAAAACTCGGAGGCCAAGTTTTGCTTACCTCATCATGATGACATCATGCTTACATCTCCTTGATGATATCATCTTGATAACATCATGCTTACATCACCTTGATGACATCATCTTGCTTACATCATCATTGCTAACTTTTCCAAAAATTGCACTTTTGCCCCTAAAGATAAAATATTTACAATTTAGTCCCTGCGGGTGATCGGCTAAGGTAGATCTACTTGACTTCCAATTCTTGCATAATTATCCACTTGATTCCAAGAATCCATTAATATAATTATGCAATCCATTTCCTTATTAACTTTGATAATATCAATACTGTTTTGTCCTAAAACAGTATTATCATACTGAATTGTAGTCCAAAATCCATCTGCATGAAATTGAACTACGTATAAATTTTTCTTAGGACTTGAAACGATTTAGTCCTTATTACTTCAAATATTGTGCTCGATTTTTCTAGGGTGGTCTCATAGCTTATTCTTACTTATTCGTCCGTAATGACGGTTTTCGCAGTATAATTTTCATACTGTTAATTATACTGCAGTACCATCTCAGTCAAACTTTGGTCAACCTAAAGTCAACCTTGGTCAACTTTGACCGGAATAAAAATCATAAATTCCTATTCTGTCCTTTTTCTCAAAAAGGCCTCATACTTGACTAAGCAAACTATTGTTGAGTCTCGTAGCTAATTAAACAAGAACTCAAACATATACTGATATTCAACTCAGATCATGAGCTTCATATCAACATACATGGTTCAGTCTTAGATTTTCCTTGTCTCTAAGGAAATCATAGGTCCATCACAATTTCGGGTTCTTACACAATCTTCGTGCAATGTTGATTTGGTCAATTAACGACTTTCCTGCACTTGGCAACCTATCTGGTTATCCTGTGAAGAGTTCAATCGGTTGTCCAGTTTGTATGAAGGAAACATCTTCCATCCGGTTGAAGAATGGTAAGAAAACCGTTTACCTTGGTCACAGGAGATTCTTGCCAACAAATCATCGATACCGCAAACAAAAGAAGGCTTTTGATGGTAATACCGAAGAAAGATCAGCTCCTCGGATTTTATCAGGCGAAGCCGTTTATGAGATGGTTAAAGATGTGAAAGTAGTTTTGGGGAAGAGAAAACGTAAGGCTGCAGATGTCGATGGACCTTGGAAGAAGAAGTCAATCTTTCACGAACTTCCATATTGGAAGTCACTTTACATTCGTCATTGCTTAGATGTTATGCATATTGAGAAAAATATTTGTGAATCGATAGTGGGCACGTTGCTTGACATTCCAAACAAAACTAAAGACGGTGAAAAAGCACGGTTGGATCTTGAAGAGATGAAGATTAGGCCAAATTTGCTCCCTTAGAAAAGATCGAACGACACATACTTACCTCTGGCAAAGCACACATTATCGAGACAAGAGAAGAGAAAGCTTTGCGAATGGCTTGCGTCCGTGAAAGTGCCAAGTGGGTACTCTTCCAACTTCAAAAGGTTGGTGTCGATGAAGGATTTGAGGCTCATTGGAATGAAAACACATGATTGTCATATCTTGATGCAACAATTATTACCTCTTGCATTGCGGGGAGTTTTAACGAAAGATGTGCGATACGCAATTACGAAGTTATGCTCATTTTTCAATTTAATATGCTCGAAGGTAACTGATCCACTGATGCTTGATCCGCTGCAATCGGAATTGGTGATGACATTGTGCATGCTTGAGAAGTATTTCCCACCAGCCTTTTTTGATATCATGATCCACCTAACGGTGCACTTAGTTCGGGAAGTTAAACTATGTGGACCGGTCTATTTGAGGTGAATGTATCCTTTCGAAAGGTACATGAAGGTTTTGAAAGGTTATGTGAAGAACCGAAATAGGCCGGAGGGATATATAGTGGAAAACTACATAGCCGAGGAGTCAGTTGAATTTTGCTCCGAGTATTTGTCTAACGCGGACCCAATAGGGTTGCCAACGAGTGGGCAAGTTACGTCGAAAGGACTATCCGTGGGCGTTCATTCACCAGTAAATCGAGATGAATGGGAAAAGGCTTGTCTGTACGTTTTGCACAATGCTAAGGAAGTGGAGCCTTTCATTGAAGTTCACATGACGAAATTAAGAGTTGCGAATCCGAGGAAAACCAGATCTGAGAAGTGGATTCAAGATGAGCACAACCGGACATTTCGGGAGTGGCTAAGAAAACATTTGCATATGAAGGCTGGCCTTTCCCAAGACTTAATGAAGCTAGCAAGAGGACCGTCATCGATAGTCACACGATATACATCGTACTTTGTCAATGGTTACTCCTGCTACACTCGCGAGAGAGATGAGAAGCATACCGTCCAAAATAGTGGTGTCAGCCTCCGTGTTGAGTCTATGCATATTTCATCCACAAAGGACAAGAACCCGGTATACGGTTGCATGAACTACTTTAGGTTCATTGACAATATTTGGGAACTAGATTATTGCGGCTTGCGGATAGTACTTTTTAAATGCAATTGGGCTGACAATAATTTTGTTAAGATTGATAGGGACGGCGTGACGGTTGTGGACTTTAGGCATTTGGGCTACAAAAATGATCATTTCATTATGGCGTCGCAAGCGGTACAGGTCTTTTACACAACGGATCCCGACAATTTAGATTTATCTTTAGTTGTGCCAATGAAGCAAAAAATGCATGGGGATGACCAAGAAGATGTTGAAGATTGCACCGACATTCCATCTTTCACAAGCGGATTGCCACCGGTCGAGGCGATTGATGATATGGACGATGATACCTCATACTTGCTTCGTTTAGAAGTCGAGTGGGCACGAGTTGAGAAGACCAAAAAGAAAAACAAAAAAACTTGACAGTTTCTTTTTCGTTGTATATAATTCATGTATAAGTTGTTATATACAAATATGTTAATTGTGCACATGTACAATATATTAATTATTTATATTTATGCCCACTATACATGTGTGAATTAATAGAAGAACAGGAGTTATTGATGTGGGCTGGCTCGTGCATAACACACAGGTGTGCCCGCCTGTGAGATTATAGATGGACAAAAGTTTATCTAAAATATTATTTTCGACGTAAGCACGACGTGGTATCATATAAAATTTTTTTTTTAAATAATTATTTGAAAAAATAATTTTTTATGGAGACCGTCGTGGTATCATATAATATTTTTTTTTTGAAATTAATTTTTTTTTTAAAAAAATTTTTATTGGAGAAACCACGACGGTTTCACAGAGAAACCACGACGGTTTCACAGAGAAACCATCGTGGTATAGTCTAAATTTTTTTTAAAAAAAAATTATTTAAAAAAAATTTTTCTGGAAAAAAAGTTTTAAAAATAATTTTTTTGAAGAAACCACGACGGTTTCAGTATGAAACCGTCGTGGCCTCGATACCACGACGGTTTTGAAAACCGTCGTGTTACCCGGGAAATTTAAATTTCCCCCGAAACCGTGCGCGCGCATTTTTTTTTGTCAATTTTTGATTTTTTTTACTTTCCCATCTCTATTTCCCTCACTTTTTCGGCATTCTCCCCTTTATTTTGCTTTGGTTGTCTTTCCAATCTCCATTAATTCTCTATCTCACTTTTGGCAATCTCCCACCATTCTCTTAGTTTCCTCTCTCTCTCTCCTTGCCGACGCCAAGCAAATTTTTCTCTCTCTCTCTCCTTCGGTCGAGCCCACGGCCTCCCTCTCTCTCTCCTCGCCGTCGCCCAAGCCACCCACGGCTTCTCTCTCTCCTTCGGTTGCCCACACGGATTCTCTCTCTCTCTCCTCGCCGTCGCCCAAGCCACCCACGGCTTCTCTCTCTCCTTGGGTCGCCCGCACGGATTCTCTCTCTCTCTCCTCGCCGTCGCCCACTCTAGTTCTTGGTAAGCCCAAATTACTTTTTCACCGCACGGTTTTTGGAAATTAATTTGGTTGATTGTTGTTATGATATTGGGTGAATTTTTCCTTTAATATATTCTTTGATTTTGCATGCTATTTTCTTGCATAGGACATGCTCGACAAATTGCCTATTTCATTGAGACTTATTTGCTTGTTGTACAATGATTGGGTGAGGCGAAGGTAATCGGAAAATTTCCGAAAAAAAGTTTTGATTTCGTGACTTATAGATTGATTTGGGATTTTTCCGTCCAATTTCCCGGAAAATATTGTGATTATGTGACTTCTATATATGTTATCCATTTGACATGTGTGAACAAATCCCAAATTTAGTTCGATTTATTTTTATGTTTAATTAAAAAGTTTGTGTTACGAACGGAAAATGCATGGCAATTTTTCGGATAAGTTTTTTATTGTGTTAGTTAAATTTTCGCATATGCCATGTTGGTTAAATTGCCTTGTTGCGTTCTATTTAGTTTTAGATTGAACTAAATTCCTTGGGTAAGGCACGGAATTGGGGATTTTGCGGAAAAAGGGTTGATTTGGAAACTTATATTTTAGCATTTGACATTGTCGATAAAATGCATATTTGGTTATGTTGTTTGTTATTTCCATAAATATAAGTAAATAGTATATATGAAGTTGGACGGATTTACAATCTTTTTATGTGTTTGGGTGCCATGATTATAAGTTAAATTTAATGACAAATTTTTTTTGTTTGTAAATGTGTTTCGGTCTAGAGTTGCATTAGGTTGATTTAAAATGTCGCAAGATCACAAGGAGGAATGCTCAACGCAAACTCATGTTGGAAAACCGCGCCGAACCAACTCACCTAGATTCAATCCCGATGAAGATGGTAGACAAAGAGCAACTCTAATGACAAGAGTCCTCCAGGTGAGGACAAAGGGGCAATGAATTGAAGTTTCGTTTGACGGTAAAGGGCAACCTTTAGGGAAGGCAGGTGATGAATTACAGAGTTTGATTGGAGTGCTTGCTCGAGAGCACATACCCATTTGGATATCCGACTTTAGAAGTGCAGATTTAGCTCCAAGGAAAGAAATAGTGTGGATGGAAGTTGTAACTTCATTCACTGTTGACGAATCCTACAAAAAACAAATTTTAAAGTCTTGTGGGGAGTCAGCTATAGGTTTTCGATACGATCTCTACCAAGCTTTTGTTAGAGATCATATTGATGACGAAAATGTGTGGCAACGACCGCCAAAAGTTGTTCACAATTACCCACCATCACCCAGGATGATTGGGAGAAATTCATTCAGTACCGACGTACCTCGGAATTCAAACGACTGTCCGAACAAGGAAGTGAGATAAGAAAGAAGAGCAAATACGGATCAACAGGGGGCCGAGACGGCTATAGAAAACGTGACCAAGCTCATGTAGGCTATTTACTTGGACAAAATGTGTAAATGGTATGTTGTTCTTCCAATTTATTCGTTTATGTTTACTAACGCTAATTATTAGGCTGCAGTTCGAGAAGACAGGAAAATGTGCAGAACGGTATGAAAGGTGGCTGGACATGCGCGTCAAACTCGATGGAGGATTGAAGAAGGAAGAATTTAAAACTATTGCCGAGAATATAGTAAGTTTTCGAATCCATTTATAATATAATCCTTCCGTTAACTCTTTTATGTTTGCAAGTACATAACATTTTCTCTAATTGTTACAGGAGGAGTTTACTCAACAAGAGACACAAGGAAGTTTTGAATCTGTGGGGACAGAGGACATATTGACCAAGGCATTAGGCAATGCCGAGCATTCGGGTCGGATTCGGGGTCAATCTAAGTTTGTCAAGCAGTCGCAATACTTCAACCTTATGCATCCGTCAAGGGAAAAAGATGAAGTCTCGGATATGAAACTAAAGATTGCCG
The DNA here is from genome assembly GCA_009761775.1 of Ficus carica. NCBI lineage: Eukaryota > Viridiplantae > Streptophyta > Magnoliopsida > Rosales > Moraceae > Ficus > Ficus carica. The sequence goes on from VYVB01000525.1 coordinate 19,105, forward strand.
TATTGGAAAGAACCGTACAGGAACTTTGTACGAAGCACGGTATAAACCGAGAGACTATGGCCGAGGAGATGACCGCACCTACCGTAGATCAACACAACAGCTTTAAAGCTAGTTGCACTTTGAATGAAAAAGAAGCTGGGCTGTCGGATCCGAATCCCATGCTGAACGTAAGTAAGGAATGCCATCTCTTTATTCCTGATTTAGTTAATGGAGGAGTCGTTCTTGTTGCAATCGACAGGGCATACGTGGACTGTGTTCCAACCGACACAATCCATGGGATTCCTTTAGGTGAGGCGAATGTACGAGTGACAATTACGGTCCCAAAACTAAATCGTGCACTCCTACCTATTCCGACGAATGAAGCCACATCTAAAGAAGAAGCTGTCGGTGGGTTTGTTGCTTGGCCGAAAAGTTTAGTCGTCGTGCAAACAAGTTTGAGCCAGGCAAGTAAAGGTCCCAGTCGTGCTCATAAAAGAGAAGCTGAGGGAAGCAAACGTACGAAAAAGAGAGTAGGGAGGAAAAAAATACAGTCACAACCGGAGGTAAAACAACAACCGGCGCAAGAAGAAATGCCTTCGTTTGACCTTAATGATATTTCCTTCGAATTGAGACCTTTGACATTTTACGCACAAAGTTCCATGCGGGATGGTACACAAATAGTCTGCCCACAATAACACTTCGTCATGGGCGATGAGATGCCCATATATATTGGATTTGAAGATGTATATCATTTCATTTCATTTCATTTACATCAGGTAATACATTTATCCTTAAATAATTTAATTATTTATCTTCTTAATCTTATATATGTTGTTTTTCCGTAACAAGTGTGCCTAATTATTTTGCAGATACTTAGTCGAGTGTTGTGCAAGAACAGGTATCGATCAACGGTTCGAGTTTATTTCACCAGTCCTTGTCTCACCAGTTCAGCAGAATGTAGATCGGGCCACCTACGTTCGAGAGAGGGCCGAATGTATTCTACGGATCTTAAGAAACGCACCAAAGGGAAAGCGGTTTCTTATGCAATATAATAGCGGCCAACATTGGATATTGGCAGTAATTGATCCGTGGGATGACTCGGTCATGTACTTTAATCCTCTAGGAAACAAACCGGGTGATGATTTTAAAGACCTAATTACGACGTAAGTATTCTTTTATATATTCATATCTATGATTAGACATAAAATAATTGTTCTTGTAATTGCTTTGAAATTTGCCAAATTGATAGGGCACTTAATGATTGGAAACTGTTGGTGGGTAGCGGAATCAGACAGCGACGCAACTGGCAAACGTTGATTGATACCATTCGATGTCCAATACAGGATGGTTATGTAGAATGCGGTTATTTTGTGTTAGCTTACATGCGAGAAATAACATTTACTGTTGATGGACTAGCCGTGCTTCAAACCAAGGATTTATATACTGATGCTGACATGAGTTTGGTTAGGAACGAGTGGGCTAATTTTGTCATGCGGTTTATACATTATTGACTAGAAACAATATAGAGAATTTTCACTATCGTTATATTAGTTGTTGTTGTACAATTTTATCTAAGTAATTACATAATATTTTTGGAAATTATATTGTATGTGTACTAACGTATTAACATAGGGAATTTACCATCCGTGGGAAATGAAACAAATTTGCCAAAAATTTTTTTTTTTTTTTTTTAAATTTTGCACCCACGACGGTCTCTGGGTGAGACCGTCGTGGTAGCTAGGGCTACCACGACGGTTTTTATGTTGGACCGTTGTGGTTGGTCTTAAAATCAGCCTGAATCTGCTATTTTTCCATATTACACAACGATTAAAAAACCGTCGTGGAATCTCAAAAGATTCCACGACTCTGGATTCCACGACGGTTCAAAAATCGTCGTGGAATTGATACCACGACGGTTTTTAACCGTCGTGGAATCCCCTTTTTGTAGTAGTGCTGAGGGTTTTGTTATGCCTGGAAATGAGAAGAAAGTTTACAAGTTAATCAAATCGCTTTATGGGTTAAAACAAGCACCAAAGCAATGGCAAGAAAATTTTGATTATGTTAAATTATCACATGGTTTCAAACACAATAATGTCGATAAATGCATTTATTCTATGTTTGTAGATGATTTTGGTTTGATCAATTGTTTATATGTTGATGATCGAATTGCTTATTTTTGGAATGAACATGCATAGAATTAATGATACTAAGAAGTATTTAACTTCACAATTTAAGATGAAAGATCTTGGTGAGGTAGATACTACCTTGGGTATCAAAGTTAAGAAACATAGCGAGGGTTACTCGTTATGCCAATCTCATTACATTGAGAAAGTGCTTCTTAATTTCAAACATTTGAAATTTAAAGAGGCGAATACCCTATTTGATTCTAGTATTAAGTTACTAGAAAATTCTGGTAGAGCAGTTGCTCAGCTTGAATATGCAAGTGCAATTGGAAGTTTGATGTATGCAATGCATTGCACAAGACCAGATATAGCATTTGCTGCATGCAAAATGTCTAGATACACGAGTAACCTTTGCATTGAGCATTGGAAAGCAATTGGGAGGATACTTAGCTATCTCAAAAGAACCATTAATTTGGGTTTGTTTTACAATGACTATCCAGTAGTACTTGAAAGGTACTCTGATGTAAGTTGAATAACTAGTGCAAGTGATAATAAATCCACTTCAGGATAGATATTTACTATTGGTAGAGGGGCTGTATCTTGGGCATGCAAGAAACAGACTTGCATAACTCATTCAATAATGGAGTCTGAGTTTATAGCACTGGCAGCGGCAGGCAAGGAAGCAAAATGGCTGAGAAACTTATTGTTTGATATACAATTGTGGCCACAACCGATGCCGTCAATTTCTTTGTATTGTGATAGTGAAGCTACTTTATCTAGAGCTTACAATAAGGTGTATAATGGAAAGTGTAGACATATTAGCTTTAGACATGAATATGTGAAGCAATTAATAACAGATGGTGTTATTAATGTTGTTTATGTTAGGACAAACAAGAACCTAGCAGATCCTTTGACAAAAGGCCTAGCGAGGGTCCTAGTCAAGGATACATCTAGTGGAATGAGACTGAAACCTTTCTTTAAAAGAATCACCGGTGATGGTAACCCAACTTTTTAGTAGTATTACCACTACTCCAAAGTTTAATGGGTAAAAAGAAGTTACTGTTAAGTGATCGGTCGAGCATTGAAATTTAAGTTTGTATCCCTTCTAGGAAGTTCAGTGCATATAACTACAATCTCTTAATGAAATTCTAGTCTTGAGTAGCTAGGACATGCAATGAACTTCACTTAAGTGAGCATAAGAAATGGTGCCGTTTCTAACATGAGTTTGGTTTATTCATGTAAATGCTCATGATACCAAGATAGAGCACATGGTCATAATAGTGATAACATAAATGGAACATATTTTGAAACTGAGATAGCTCATTTGTGATGTATTTCCGGTACTAACATAAAAGATGAGGTTTAATGCTTTGCACACTTTTGTCTTGTGAGTATTTTGAAGTATAGTCACTAATTGAAGGTCTAAATCGAAAAATACATTCTTATAAGTATGAGTATATCGATGAGAAATTTGAAGAAATATTACAATCCAGTTCGGGATTATTAGAGAGATTGTAATATCTCTTCTATTACCATTGGTAGTGGAAACAATAAAGTCCTATATTGGAAAAGCACAAGCAAGCATAGTAGTATAAATTGAAAAAAATGAAGTGTAAGGATTACTAGTATATAGTGGGGACTATGCTACTACTATACACCACCACTCGCTTACGTGCGTGCGCGAGGGCGAGGGTGATTGGGCGTTTAGAATACTTTTGGGCACTTATTTGGGCGCACTTTGCACTTTGCATGTATGCATCGTCGCAAGGAGCGCTCTCTTTTTCAATGCGGTGCTTTTCCAGGGTAAATGTAGACCGTTGATTTGATCAGGCACGATCTAACGGTCGGATTTAAATGATTTCAGATTTAATTTAAATCGTTAATTGGATTATTAAAATCTAACGGTCATAATTAAATTCTGATGACTAACGGATATATCTGTTGAAGCATATACATTTTTTGACTGAAAAAAACGCTTTTTAATTTAAAAGGCAGTTGTATTTGTTGCAACTCTTCATGAACAAACATATCAAAGGCTATAAAACTCCAATTTCTGATGTTAGTTTCATATCTTGTTCTGGAATTTAGTAAGATAGCTACTTATTAAATTCGTGGGTTTGTTATATCTTAGAGGTAATTTATCAAAACACCCTGATAGCAAACTGTTCGTAGTGGAGGCAAATAAAATCTTAAAGAAAGTAATTTTTACGCCTCAGACCCTTTAATTTTCTCTCTTTTTGTTTCATTTCTTTACACCTGAATAGTTTTTCAAAACCCACTATTATCAACATAAGATCTTACAGAAGAAAATTTAAAGTAAGAATTAAAAAAAAAAAAAAAAGTAAGAGAAAATAATAAAGTTAGAAACACGGCTGGCCAGATCATATTGTAATCTAATCCGGCCCTACAATGAAAGACATGTACGTCAAGTGCACAGGGAGTGGGTTAATGAAGGACCCAGTTGGGGAACAATGTTTTAGGATAAAGACACGGAAGATCAATCTGACCTTTAATGGTTCACCCAATTAAGAAATTAAATAGGGCTTGACGTTATAATTTTCACACACACACACATATATATATATATATATATATATGTATATGTAAAGCGCTTTTTTATTATTAAAATCTAATAAAAATCCTATAAAAGTTTACAAAATATGTGATTTTTTTTTTTTTGGTAAATTATTGATATGATAGCTGAAACAAAGTCCTCCCAAAATTGTAATTTTTCAGGTCTTATAGTAATAATATTTAATAATATTATGTTTAATATTTGATATTTTGAAAAAGAAAAATAAAGAAAGTAAATCTAAAGAATTAATCAAATCAGACTTGGCGTAAAACTTTTGAATATTTGGCCTGTAAGTTAATTAATGAAAACATCTCGATTATTTCCTGATGAGACATGGTTCATGGACGTGGGTGTTTTTTTTTTTTTTTTTTTTAAATAAATATACTAATTTGGTTATAAAATAATGGAATATTTAGGAGTCTAATCAATTAGAAAGAAAATGTAAAAAGATGGCAAAGATGAGATACTTTTTTAAACTGAAGCTGATCTGAGTTTTATAAACTTTCAAATTTCATTTCAATATATCTGTTTATTATAATATATATTATGTGATTTTATGTATAACCTAACTCACGTGATTTTATTATAAAATGAAGATGTCAAATCTCATTCCCAAATTAGAAAAAAGAAAAAAAAAACTATAACTATTAAATCATTCTTTAGCAACGACATATTTGTCGGAAAATCTTTGTCACGTTATTGCATGATGACGTTGCAAGATAAGATTTAGTTATAACATCTTTCTGAATTTATCGGCGAATTTATATTACTTCCAAAACACAAAGGTATTTAAAAGCTGTTGGAGCCTCATAATTGGAATCTAAGAGACATAACTCATGAAAAGACTCAAGTTACTTAAAGGTTACTTTAGCGAAAAAAATAATCCCATAATGATTATCTTATTGTACCTTTATCCTGTGAACAATATTATTTTAGTGAATCAAAGCTCATGATAAATTTTGAATTCCTCGCTTGAATGGAACCACATTACAATATAATCAAAGAATAAAGTGTCAAACTTTATTTACCTGTTACGGATTTATGTTTAAAAAACTATGTCATCCTGGACTTGAATCAGAGACCTCGCCTACCAAACTCGCATGCTTAATTGAAAATTTGATACCATAATCTTAGAACCTATGCATGTTTGCTCATATAAACTTTCTATTATCCCATTTAAGTGACTAGTACTTTATGTATGATATAATTAATAGACAACTTTATTATCGATAAATGTCTATTCATGCACAGGAATGTATAAGGTTAAGGGCTCTAATTCTATGGTCATGAACTTGGCATTTATCTTCATTTGATGTACACTAAGGTGGTGTTTGTATTGTTTTGGAAATGGTTTTAATTTGTATTTCAGAATTCTCAATAAGTGCTTTGCAAATGGTCTGAAAATGGTGTTTCCATTTTCATTTTATAAGGCTTATACACACAACAGATATTTTCAGAAACATACCAAATCTAATATATCTTTTTTGTATATTTAAAACAATCTCACTTAAAACACAGTTGAACCAAATTATATATATATATATATATATATATTTATATATATCTCAACACCATTCTTAAAATTTTCTTATTTTTATTTCTTAACCAAAATAAAACCATTTGTAAAATACTTCTCTTAACCACATCCTTTGGCCCAAAAAAAAAAAAAAAAAAAGTCAATGTTACAATATTGGTAGTGTCACAAAATCACAAGTTGAAGTGTGTATATCTTTCTACTTTCATAATTGAGCATAGTTGTATGGATTTAATTTTCTTCTTTTAATTTAGTTGGGGCTACCTATAGCTCAGCAGATGAGAGAGGACGAGTTTGGTTTAAAAGCTCCCAAAATTAAAATTTAAAAGTGCTTTTGTTTTGTTTTTTGTTTTTTGTTTTTTTTTTGTTTTTTGTTGCAACGAAGATTAGAAAGTCCTGAACTTGCTAAATTTAGGGGCTTTTTGGGGCGACTTTTCCAAAACTCTTTCCATTTTTTTTAATCTTTTTCCTCCGATTTTACTATTCACCATTTCAAATATCTCTTCTTATTTTCATAAAACTCATAAAATTTGAGAGAACCGAATTAGGATCACTGTTCTTTTTTTTTTTTCCCGAATAAATTTCAAGTTTTTACACTATTTAACACTAAACAGTTCATTTTCACCAAACGCACATTTTCAAAACTCAACTTAGCTCCAACCTCTAAAATTCTGCCTCCAAATGTCCCCTCAAACGACACTTAATTTTCCGTTAAATTAGTTAGGAAAAGCCAACACACTTCATGTGAAGAGATGGAAAGTACCAGAGACATGATGTTTGGCTTTCTGATGACGGAGAATATTCGGAAAGTTCCATTATTTTCTTGCCAATTTAGTTTCCATCCAAAGATTGTGACTGATTTTGTGGGATTACGATCTGACTTGCTCCTATTTAAAATTTACGTTAGATTGTGAATATTTTTCAAGGGTAGTTACCTAATCTCTATTCAGATGGAGCCATTTGATTGAGGTTACCACTAATGAATTTTCTCTTTTATCATCTCAGAGAACATAGACACATTACCAAACCTTGATCGTTTAATCTGTGTTTTTTTCTTTTGTTATGTCACATTCAGCACAATTGGCAACGCTAAACCCATGGTGAGGACAGCCATTGGTAAATTTAAACCTTTTTACGATGCCATGCATTGCTAAAGTCATTTGGGACAACCTCATGATCTCTAAATGGTCCCTTTGCATCAAATAACTATTCAGCGAGTACATGTCATCGCTGATAATTAACCTTTACAACAACGACCATATCAAAACTTTCGTCGCTAATTGAAAGACCAATTCCTTGTAGCTAACAATTATGAGAAAAGCCAATATTGGAATTCCATGTGTTGAATCTCCGCTACCACAGCGGTGGATGCCACAACGATTTTTTAATGCTGTTTATGCTGATTCGTTTTTCTTTTACTCACTTTTTTCCGTTTCGTACACAAATATTGAAGATCTTCTACTACTACTCAATTATGATATATAATAAATATATATTAGCTATATATTATTTCTTTCAACAAAATGTTATTAAATAATAAAAATAAAGTGGGGCTTCGTCCCTCTGTTCTTGAGAAAACAGAAAAAGAAAAAGACAAAATCTATATTATGATATTTCGTAATCTGAACAGCTCTGTGGAGAATCAGTTTCTTTATCTTGAAAATGTTTAACAGGCCCATTAAAATGCATTATTCTGGAAGTAGTGGCTACTAAATTCGTTAAAATTTTGTATCCTTCGATCGATGTCGGAATTTATGTGGGATGTGATTTGTGCATTATTATTGTTGGATGGAAGATAGAATAGTTACAAAACGTGGGCGTCGTTCTAATTTTACCTCTGTGTGTCTCAAAAACCATAGACTAATAGTCACCAAAAAATATTTGAGATATCAACTTTAATCTTAATTTTTTAATATTAATTTATCATTATTTTAATAATAACAGTGACGGAGGTAGTGTAGGCCTAATACATACTGAAGCCCTTACTGAAATTTTGTCTTTCTTTTGATTTTGCCATATAATTTTATAATTTTCTTACTTTGTATTACTGAAAATTATAAATATTATAAAATCACCATTAAAATTTATCCATTTTACTTATTATTTTTTATGTTATTTATTTTTTAAGATAAAAATATTAATTTGCGTTTCCACTGAATTATATGTCTAACTCTGCCACCGACTAATAGGTGTTTAAGAGAATGTTACAATAATTAATTATAACAACTAATGAAAAGATAACAACTTACTATCATGTGAATTAGTATTCAAAAAATTATAATTGCAATAGATGTCACTGGCATAACTCATAATCTCCGCTTACAATTTTTTACTATTATAAACAAAAAATTGCCAATTAGTCCAACTTTAGAGACCACTATAGTGTATATACTATGTGTATGAGAGTTAATCTTTTTTTAACTTTTGGGTATTTCTTTTAATTGTGTAATAAAAAACAAAATGCAAATCTTTCAGAACAAATAAAAAAGAAAAAAGAAAAAAAACAAGAAAGAAAGTTCAAAGTTCAAAAGCTACTCAAGCAAGCAATCGATAGAGAGTTTTCATGTCATTATCTTTTTTTTCTTTAATAAGTCCATCCACCGTTTACTACTGTACCCACCGTTTACTATTAACAATAAAGAAATGTCGATAGATATATAATAAAGAGAGAGCTCGTTTTTGTATGCCAGTCTAAAGCTGACTTGGTAAACAAAGCGGCTACGCGTCGATAATAAGGGCCAACTATTACAAATCATATCTATTATCCGTTACTATAAATTGGCGTGTGCTCTAGCTTTTTTCTTCATCAAAAAAACAATTATTCTTTTTCCTTCTCGTTTCATTTCGTTTCCCCATTGAAAGCTCGCTGATATAGTAATATATACCTACATATATATATAGTTACGTGAATTACTTGCTTCTTAAGTTATATATACATACATACATATATAGTTGTAAGGAAGGAACCTGAAATGGGTTTATTGGGTTTAAAGGTCACTTGTGCTGTTGCGTTCCTGTTGCTTGTATGCACAGGATGCATGGCTCGGCTCTCTTCTACATTCTACGATAGCACTTGCCCAAACGCTCTTTCGACCATTCGTACTTCAATTCAATTGGCGGTTTCGCGAGAACGTCCAATGGCCGCCTCTCTCATTCGCCTTCATTTCCATGATTGCTTTGTCCAGGTACATACTTGAACAGACTACGTAGAAATATTGCTTCCGGTTTGACCTTTACTTGTTTTTTTTTTTTTTTTTTTTTTTTTTCCCTCTATGGTATTTTATTTGGACATGTTAGCTCAAGGGATATGTGTTTATATCCATATGTGTGTGTGTGTGTGTGTAAAATAGGGATGTGATGCGTCAGTTTTACTTGAGGATTCAGACACAATCATTAGCGAGCAACACGCACCTCCAAATCGAAACTCTCTGAGAGGTTTTGAAGTCATAGAAGATGCAAAAATGGAGGTGGAGAAAATATGTCCTGGGGTTGTATCTTGTGCAGATATTCTTGCAGTAGCTGCTCGCGACGCCTCGGTTGCTGTATGTATCTATATATTTATATGTACACACAGATGTATATATACATGCATACATTACATACTTATAAATACAACATAACTTATAGCATCATAGTTACTATAAAAGTGTACTATTTTAAAACCTAGATTTTCTAAATCTTTGATTCTGTTTGATTAATAAATCAAATCGGACTCATTATCCATTTTATTCCTCATTCTTGAAAAACCGGAAAATTAACTCTGTTCCTTTAAGAATTTCTATTCTTTAAAAAATTAAAGATGACATGATCCAATCTGTATTTATTATATATATATATATATATATATATATACACACACACGAGTAACAAGGTTTTTTTTAGAAGTTCTTTAATAAATTATTACAGTTTTGTTAAATTAAGAAAATGATTGTATTTTTTAAATGATTAATCAGTGATTGTCTGAGTTAAATAATTTTCCTAAATAACAATTTTTTTATGTAAATAAATATATATAAAAAAAACTGTTTATTTACCTATTTTCTTATATTTTGTTGTATACACATATATTTATAATCACTTCCATTCCCAAACCCTCACAATCAAGAACTAACCTTTTGAGTATTTTTTAAACATGACATCATACACACTCGCCCAAATACTAACCGGTCCATATTCCCTTAATTATTTTATAATAAAGATGGTTTACTAAACCGTAAATGAATGTAATATGAAAAGTAATGAGATTGGAAAGTAAAGTAATGAAATAAGAAGAAGTATCATTGATTACATTTCTAGTGTTTACTTGCCTATTAGATAGTGTGAAGGGAAACAATTCAATACCCTTTGTAATGTTTACAAACATTAGTACTATTAATCTTATTAATGTAATAATAGTTTTTAAAAAAACTTATACATAACAAAAGGAATAGTAACACCTGAAAACTTATTAAGAGTATATGAATAAATTTGATATGTATTTCCTTTAATAAGGAATCAATATCAAGAGATATAATGATTGATATTTTCATTCTTCATATTGTAAACAAACACATGATTAAGTAGGAAAGGGAATGATTACTCACTTTTCATTTCCCTTTATGCAAAGTAAACAACTTTTATCAATTTTATATAAAGTCATCGAACAAACTTTCTTGGAAAAACTACTCTATCCTAAATTCTCAAAGCGCTAAATCTAAAAATGTATTTGATCAGGTGGGTGGTCCGACATGGACTGTGAAGCTAGGAAGACGAGATTCTAAAACAGCAAGCGCATGTCAAGCCCAGAGCAATCTTCCGAGCTTCAAATCTCCCCTTCAAACTTTGATCCATAAATTTGCTACCAAGGGTCTCAGCACCAGAGACTTGGTTGCACTTTCTGGTTAATTTTACTGCAATTAATACATAGTTACATATGCTTTACCTCATTGGAAATTGTTATTAAATAAACAAACCACGCATATACACACATGTACATAGTCGAATTTGGTTCATTTTTCCCATTTCTCTCCTTTTTTTTAAAGTCCATAAACTATTATCATGACAATTAAAACGTCGTATCAATTAAAAAAAAACCATGCACTGGTTAAAAGATCTAGTCAGTTTTATTCACGTATCATGAAATTTTGGTCATTCATTTTTTACCCCTTCATTAATATGATCGAACATCAATAAACTGATTACTTTTTCTAAGTGGGATGACATGACATGATATTTTATTAATTGTTATGACATTTTATTTATTATATCATGATATTTGTAGAGAGATTTATAATAGAACATGAAAGGAGGAGGATATTAGAAGAGTCAAATCCCACATATACATCATGAAAAATGGTGTGACAAAAGATCATGGAACTAAAATATAACTTGCAAGGAGCAATAAATTATAAAGAGTTGTAATTTTACTTTATGAAACTTCCAGAATTCCACCACTAATTAAGCTTTTAGAATTTTTTTTTTTAATCCTAATATTTTTTAAGTCTTCAATTTTACCCATATAAAAGATAAAGTATCGTGGGACCCACTCAATAATTGAAGTCGAAAATTAACTATGCTCGGCCTATTCAATAAGAAAAAATATTTCAAAAATTTTTTTTTTTCATAATGCCTTACTGAAAAATTTTTCCGACTCTATCAATGAATCATGCATGTAACTTTATATAAATTTATTTTATTCTCAAAGTAGCATGCATGTACCTATATCGTATTATCAAAATAAAATCCTTCGTGATCATGTATAACATTGCTTTGTTAAATGTAATTTAATATAGGTTCACATACAATTGGACAAGCTCGATGCGTGACATTTCGTGATAGAGTAAACAGCAACGCAAGCGATATCGACGCTGGTTTTGCCAGCACTCGTAGGCGTCGGTGTCCAGCTGATGTCACTAAGGAGAACGCAACCTTGGCACCCCTCGATTTGGTCACACCCAACCAGTTGGACAACAACTATTTCAAGAACTTGCTACGAAAGAAGGGTCTTCTTGCATCCGACCAAATTCTCTTCAGCGGAGGGTCTACAGACAGCATTGTAATCAAGTATAGCAAAAGCCCTTCAAAATTTAGCTCCGATTTCGCAAAGGCTATGGTTAAGATGGGAGATATTAAGCCCCTCACTGGTCGTTCTGGACAGATAAGAAAGGTTTGCAAAGCTATTAACTAAAATTGAAAAAATGGTTTAGTGAGAAAATAAAATGGAATTATAAAGTCAAACTATGCAAACGTATTTGCCTATATAGGCTTTTATTATTAGTTACCTTTGTCGATCAAATTAAGCCGAGTTTGTGTTGTAATAAAAGTACAGATTTGTAATATCTTTACTTGGTCTAATGGCAAGTGTAATCCTTTTCTTAATGTCTTTGCTTTTTTTTTTTTTTTTTTTTTTAGGAATTCTTGATGTCTTGATTTGTTGCAAAATAAAATATGAAATTAGGTAATAATAGAAAGAAAAAGAGAATAAAACATCAAACATCAAAAATTGGAAGAAAACATGACTAATTAGTTAGAGATAATCGCATAAGAAACTGTGTGTTCAGTATTAAATAACCAATTTTGTACATATAAAAGTTTCCCCAAACAAGACCTAATATAAATGAAAATATTCTCAAATTTCAAATCTGATAGCTCCTAATAAAACTCGTCCCCTCTAACACGCTGAGCTCTTCTAATAAAACTCATCCCCTCTAATACGCTAAGCTAACCCAGCTGACCAGTCTTTAATCAATTATAACTATTGATTACTTAACCTATTGATGACTTAATAAATTGGTGCTTGACCATTTCTTCATATACATTAATTAGTGATAATAAAGTTGGCCCAAACATAAATGCCGGTCCTTTATCATGGAGAAATTCTGATCAACCGGACTTTGGACTTTCATTTATTTTTCCCCGATTCATGTTTTACACTCTTATTTCATTTTTGGTGATGTTACTCAAAGATGCCCCTAGTTTAACTGATCGACTTTTCTCGATTAAATTTTCTTTTTTTTAATTCTTTTGGTTAATTGGTGATACAGGCGTTGTGCGCCGTACTATTACTGGGTATTCTACCTTAATTGGGAAGCATATGAGAGCATTGCTCGCATATGACGTGGAAGCTCCTCCTTTAACGTTTTGAAATTTACACCAGACATGGGGCCCATTTCATAGAAACTACTCTCAACGTTCATCTTTGTATTTAAAACAAAGTAGTGGTGGGTCCTACTTTGTTGCAGCTTTTAAAACAATAAGTAAAAACTTGCCACGTCATACGAGCCCCCTGCGGAGCTGAAAAAATGCGGAGCCTAATCCCATTTCCTAGTATATGTTGGTATAAATGCACCAAAAAAAAAAAAAAAAAAAAACAGAAAAACAAAAAACAAAAACAAAAACAAAAACAAAAACAAAAACAAAAACAAAAAACAAAAAACAAAACAAAAAAGAGCTCTCTATTGGCAATTTGCAATATTGCGTTGAAATTAATAAACAAAAAATAAAAATAAGATTTATAAGAACATAAGAAAGTCAAGAAGAATATTGGTTGATTTTAGTAGTTTACTTAATTAGGTTTTTTTTATCGTGACCAAGCTCTGTAAAATGAATTTCTTAGTTTAGAATGTAATTTTCTAAAGAAAATCATACTAAATAGCATTTTTGTAAAAATAATTAAAATAAATAATAAGATTTTAAAATATTTGGAATACATAAAAAGTTTATTAGGTAAAATATAAACACCAAATTAATTATACAAATTATATATTTACAAGACGTAAATATATCAATTACCAGATAAGTTTTATTTTTTTTTTACTGCTATTTAATTTAAAAAATTTTAAACATATTATTTACTTCAATGCAAAAATTGATATTTACTTCTTTCTCTCATTTCTAATTGATGCATAACCTGTTGATCCCATAAGTTTATCGACTCCAAAAAAGAAAAAGAAAAGTCTATTTTGTAGTGTAACAAATTATTTAATGTTAGCTAATTTGAAAGTACGTATATCTAAAATTAATTTACCAAACTGGCCATTATAAATATTATTGTGAATGTCCAATGATAATTTCTCAGAAAGGACAAATTTATTAGAGAAGTTGGTTAAATCGTACGGAACCTGTTAAACGAAAAAAAAGTACAAAAAAAAAAAAAAAAAAAAGACCCTTTTTCTTTTTCTCGTGTAGAAAAGGTACAAGTCTAGCAGTTAAACAACATCAAATTAGTTCTTGATTTCTAACAGAGTCCTATAATAAGACCTTTTATTATGTCCTATATATCGATACAAAATATATATATATATATATGTTTATATCAACTTCAAAAATTTTACAATTCAGGTGTGAAATAAAACTACTTTAGTTAAATATGTTAAAAATTTAATTAAACGGACAATACAAAACTTTTTGTCAATAATATAAAATAAGAAATTCGACAACACCGTAAAAGTTCCTCACTATAATGGCCCATTAAGTTTTTTAAAGAATAACTAGTTAAATGATCTCAGAGAACATTGAACATGGTAGAATACTCAAGCTTCATAATCTCGTAATTACAAAGAAAATTCTGATTATAGCCGCAAAACAATTTAATTAAACAATCTAATTTGTAAATTTTCGCAAGAGTTTGGTTCTATGCAGAGCTTCTCTGAGATTAGCAGGGAACACAGAAGGCACAAACTGAGGAGCAATTGAGAAAACAAGAAAAAGAGAGAAATAGAAATAATGGGTTAGAGTAGAAATACAGAGGATTATTTTTTTTATTTTTTTTATTAAATTTTTTTTTTTAAACTAAAGTTCGGGAAGAATGCGAGAGTTTGATGAAGGAGAAGGTTGGTTGTTCTGAGTGCAATAACATAACGGAGAAGGTTAGAAATAAAGATGGAAGAAAGAGACATAAAGAGAAAGATAGAGAAAAAGAGTTGGGTGAATGGAAAAACAAAAAACAAAAAACAAAAAACAAAACAAAAAGAGCACAATGCGTAAAAAAATAAGGATAAAACATAGGGAATATTAGTGATGTCAAAACCTCCCGTTAATAAAACGTAAAATTCACACTCATAAATGGGTACATATCAAATTAACTCCATAAACATGGTTTCATTAATAAGATTTTTTTATTCAGAATAGCAATGGAATCAATCTTTTATTTTAGTAGAATATATACTAAATTCTTTATTTTCTAAAAACATAAAAATAAATATAAAAATAAATAAAAATTTAGCGGGGCGTACATGTATAACCGAATCTCAAAACATTAAAAAAAAAATTATAATTAATTATAAAACTTAACTGAAAAAAAAAAAAAAAAAAAAAAAGAGTGGAGGAAGCTGCCGTGGCCCTCCAGTGTCCTCAAGCAGTTCTGCCCATTGATTCTCAAGGTAATGCCGCGAACTGGATAAAAATAGTCACAATACAACTGATTGTTTCATCACACTTTTACATATATAGAGATATATTAATTATGCATATATATTAAGCATATATTAAGCGCGTATATATATATATATATATACTATATCTATAACTAAATTATAAGCATGAAGTGTTCTAAAAATATTATAAAAAAAATTGATTAAGTTATTTTGTCTTTTGTGATAATATTTTTCTTTCTTTCTTTATTTTTTTATTTTTTTAGGGGGAGTTTGGAGCTTTAACTCAAACTAAAATATTTCAACTCAGTTTTTGTCTTTTTCCCAAAAAGTTTTTATCTTTTCCCAAAAAGTTTTTTGTCTTTTCTGAAAATTTAAAAAAAAATTACTATTAAAACTAAATTATTTCAACTCAAACTTACACACCAAACACAGAGTTTGGTGTGTAAGTTTGAGTTAAGATTTATAAGTTTAAATAGTAAATTTTGTTGACTTTTCAGAAAAGACAAAAAAAATTTTGGAAAAAAGACAAAAACTTTTGGGAAAAAAGACAAAAAAAAGTTTGAACCAAACTTATGGCTTTTTCTTGATTTGTTACTTTATCCTATTCTTTTTCTTTCTTTTTTTCCCTCAAACTTTTTTATCTTTTTTTAATAAATTTACTTACTTTATTAAATTTGGCCCTATAAAAATATATTTTTTAATATGTGTTTTCTTTATCAAGCATGCCAGCTAATGGTTTAAATTTGCATGGCAATGGCGCCAAGAGAACCATGCATAGGGAGATTTCCCAACACATTGTGGTGGGCACGTGTAACGACTTGCGGCCTTTACTTACTTAATTAACATACTTACAAATAAACTAATTATACTTGTATGTATAGTTACTTAATTAGCGGAAATATATATTACTTTTATAACTTAATACTGAAATTATATAAAACTACTATATATAATTATTACAAACACCGGTTCATAAGACTATTGAAGACCAAATTAAAGTCTCAAAAACATACTTTGGCATTCTAGAGTTGTGAATCATCAAAAGTCTTAATAAAAGTGGAATTTCAAAATTCATAGTAGTATCCAAACCCTCCATCACAACCCACTCCGCCACTCACCCAACTCAAGAAATGACAAGTTTCTTACCTACAGTATAAACATTCTTCGATTAGCTTTCACTTAGTAAATACAAACATACACTCACAAAATATCTATATCAGTTCATTAAATATGCATGATTCATTTTTGCTTAATCACGGATTTCTTATCTTATTTGGTGGCCAAATGTTTATACAAAGTACGCATGATCATCGGGAGGTTAGGATTTGTAAAGGTCAAGCGACATCAAGATCTTAAACCTGAAAATGAAAACTGATTGCCCACATAGGTTGACAGGATCAGCACTCTGAATGTATCTTAATCTTGTTATCTAACTAATGGTGAGTATGCAGTATGATATATCTCAGCATTTATAAAATCATATAGAGCATAAATCGTAAACATTATAAATAAATGCTTATTTTTAGGTGTTTTCTCAATTTACAGGTGTTACTGCTCGTTTCGCCCATTCCATTGATCCATCTAAAGAAAGACTAACGACGACATTATTGACTTTAGTGAGAGCATTATGTGCAGCTTGAGACACCATAACCCTGAGAAGAAACCACCAAGCATTAGATTAAATATTAACTGCAAAAGGCGCGCGATAACTTATCTGCAAATTAATTAAACCAAAATTTAGAATTTAGAAGTAAAGCCACATGTCTCTAATGCAATGTTATTTTCAGATCTTAATTTTCTAATTGCCATACTTGATGGCAAATTTAACACCAGTGTAACAAAAGCTAAATTTTGACATTTGACTATCATTCATTTCATTGTTATTGTCGTTTTCTAATTATTTAAGTACTAAAAGATTATTTTTATGAGTTTTAAAACTTAAAAATATATGATAATAAAAGAAAAATATTTTACTAAAACAACATTATGCACTTATTTCATTTGATTTTTGTTAATTGCTTCCTTAATTTTTTCCTCTTATTTTTCAGCTGAAAAATCATATAGGTCGGCTCCAA
Source organism: Ficus carica (assembly GCA_009761775.1). Lineage (NCBI taxonomy): Eukaryota > Viridiplantae > Streptophyta > Magnoliopsida > Rosales > Moraceae > Ficus > Ficus carica. The sequence goes on from VYVB01000525.1 coordinate 36,744, forward strand.
TGTTATTCTTCAGTTTTGCATTTAGCACTACAATTTTGTTTCCTAAATAGTTTATCCCAATGGTGAGTAAATATATAAATTAATGAGAAGATTTAAGAAAAAGAATCATAGTGCCCGAAAGATAAATAGATAAAACGGAAAGAACAAACTTGTTTACAATTTGAATGAGTTACGCAGAAAATTATTATCCGCATAACAAATTGAACAATAACTTATTCAAGGATAAAAAACCGATTAATTAAACAATCTTATAATTAGATATACATCCTTCTTCATAATAAACCATATGTGTGAAAATTTTAGTTCACAGCTTTGCAGATCCTTCTTATCTCCCCGGCTGAACCGGAGAGAGGCTCGATGTTTCCCATTTTAATCATGGCCGCGGCAAAATCAGCGCTAAATTTGGAAGGGCTCTTGCTATACTCAGTCACAATGCTGTCGGTTGATTGTCCGCTGTAGAGAACTTGATCCGAAGCAAGAAGACCCTTCTTTTGAATCAAATTCTTGAAGTAATTGTTGTCTAGTTGATTGGGTGTCACCAAATCAAGCGCTGCCAAATTCGAATTGCCTTGACCAGGGGTGCTTGGACAACCACGTTGGCGAGTTCTGGCAAAATTAGCATCGATATCACTGGATGCGTTGTATATTCTTTCACGAAATGTCACGCATTGAGCTTGCCCAATGGTATGTGAACCTGCAGAAAATGTCGATAACAATTGTTAGTAACTTATTACGTTAACGTATATATGAAATGCAAGTTATAAGGATTGCACAACATTTCATGGCATGAAACTTTTTAAGTACCTGACAGTACAACCATATCTCTGGCATTGAGACCCTTGCGATCAAACAGAGAAATTAGACTATCTAGACCGGCTCTGAAACTCGGAAGATCTGTCCCGGCTTTAGCTACGTTTGCTGTAGTAGAATCTCTTCTCCCAAGATTCACAGTCCAGGACGGACCACTCACCGCAACTGATGCATCACGAGCTGCAACTGCGAGAATATCTGCACAAGACACAACCCCAGGACATATGCTCTCCACCTCTGATTTTGCTTGTTCTATTACTTCATAACCTCTTACTGATCCAGCGTTTTGTAACGCATCCTGCTCGCTCTCCGGTACGGAGTCTGATTTCTCGAGTAAGATCGACGCATCGCATCCCTGCAGTAAAAACCCGATTAGTCATAAGGCTTAATGCATGCCCAAAGATCCCAAATTGTGAAGAGTAGCTGATATATGTTTAGATTTCCAACCTGAACGAAGCAGTCGTGAAAATGAAGACGGATGAGAGAAGCCGCCATTCGACGTTCCTTAGAAATAGCACTTCGAATGGAAGTACGAATAGTGGAAAGAGCGTTTGGGCAGGTTTTGTCATAAAATGTAGAAGAGAGTTGAGCTGTACATAAACTACTTGTGCTCAAAAGCATCAAGAAAGCAGCAGCGCATGTAAAAGAACAGCCTTTAATGGGTAAACCCATATTAAATCAAAGGAAATTAAATATATCTGGGAGAATTAACAATATATATATATAATTAAATACTATTATATATCTGGAACGAGGATATTAGAGGAAAAGAAAAGAGAATGAAGAAATGAAGTGTCTTGTTGGTGAAGCGATAGATTGAGAGTTCGTCAATATTTATAGCAGAGCATATGGATGAAGGCGTGTTGTGCGCCGTAGAACTATTACTGGGTCTTATCATTGGTTGCCATGCCAAAAAACAATACACGTTTTATTTTATTCTTGTAGTATTGCTTTGAAATTTCTCATAAATCTATTAAAAAAATTGACCAGTATATATGTGTGAAAGTAAAAAATAATTTTTGACTGTAATAATTGACATCTAGTTTTCGCGCTAAAATTTTTGTAACATGTCCAAATTCTATTAGACGAATTCTTGTACTTGTTGATGTCAAATTAGAGTAGCCTTAGGGATAACAATTCTAATAGTTATTATCTTATTATTAGTATATTTAATCAATAGATATGATAATACATTTATATAGAAAAAAAATTAAAAACTCACATATATGTTTTTTAAAAAGTTGGGATTATAGTGTGTCCATAAATTGATAAAAATCCTGTGGATCGATGTAATACGCGTTTGACATTTCGATTTAAAAAAAAAATCTAATAAAAAAAAAAAGTCAACTTGCGTAGCATGTGAGGGTAATTATTGAACAGAAATCAACTTTTGATGTCATGAATGCTTTACAACTGAAAAATAAAACTCCTTATGCCCACATGTTAATTTCTCATTTCGCGGATGCATCATTAGAGCCAGCTAACTGCGTACATATGATATTAACATTTTTCTTGAATTTCTCCTTTCTTTTTTCTTTGGTCGTGGATCTTTCGATTATATTCAAAATATGCAGTGATTGCTCTACTCAAAATCAGATTGGTGAATAAGAAACCAAAATGGACAAATAGAAAAAAGAAAAGAAAAAAAAAAGGTGAATTGTTCAATTGGTCAATGAACTCTTAAGTTGATTATGGTTTAGTCCTTGATCTTTTGTTTTTGGTCAAAATATCCCTAAATTCTTAAAAATGGTATATTTTAGATGTTAACTACCGTTAAACTTGTGGGAAAATAAATCTCATGTATAGGGTACGTAATTTAGTAAAACAACAAATTATTTATATCTATTTTAAAAAACAGAGAAAATATATTCTGAAAAATAAATTTGTAAATCTACAAAAAGTACATGGAAGAGGCTCGCACAGGAGCAGAAGTCAGGTGGAGGTCGGGACTGTGGTTGGGTATTGCGCTTGTGATGGAATGGTGACGACGCCTCTCTCTTCTCTTTCTTCGATGATGCCATTGTGGTTTTGGTCGCGGCAGCGAGAGGCCAGGTTGGGTACGCGACAAATATCTATAGCGGTAATCGTTGAGCACAGATGAGGCTAGAGACCTCGCAACGCACGAAGGAGAGGTCGCCTTCGCTAAGATCTGGAATAGTGGGGTTGCGAAAATGGCAAGCCAACAACGACGTCAAAGAGGGTTCTCTACTAATTTTCGAGGGCTATATTAATTATTCCACTTATCATCAAATCCTCTCCGCAATTCGTCGATTTCAGCAATGGTCTTTCACACAAATATGAACAAATGATTATAGGGTTAATCTTTTGGCCTTACTATATTACACACAACAACCACAAGAAAACATAAAATGGCTTGATAGTCAGTATAACTTCTTGAATCTTTGCTTGTATATTGATTTATAAGCCAAAGAATTATGTATGCATATTAATTCGTAAAGCCAGCAAAGTATGAAATAATTACATAAAAAGTCTATTTTTTGGATCTCGTTTTAAAATATGTCCGTTTTTTGATAATATTGTATAAATGCCAATTTTTAAAGAAACAATCGCTTCTAGTATCTATTTTACCCTTTTACTATATTTAAAATCATTTCTCTCATTATGTTTTAAAAAATTTCCTTATTTATTCACCATATTTTATCTTTATCTTAATGACTAGTTTTTTATTATAGTGATTGCTTTTTAGTATAATTTAAGTATTTTTATAAACATGTTTCTTAAGTATGATTTAGGTTTCTTAGAAACCTAATTTTTTTTAGTTTGATTTAGGTTTTTTATGATAAATATAACGTTATGATGATAACTTATTCTTCTATTATTATTGGTATTGTTTTAATAGTTAGTTTCTAAAGTTTAAATGTGATAAGAAATTTCTTATTTTTTAATGATAATTACTATATCACTATGATGTTTTTTTTTATTTTTTTTTTATGGTATTACTATATCATTATGATGTTTTTCTTTATGATAATTACTATATCATTATGATATCTTTTCATTTTATAACAATTTGTTTACCAATTTCATGAAATCAAATTTAGACATCTTTATTCATACATTTTTTTCTTCCCTTTTTTTGTTTCCTTTTTAATAATTCCTTTATTTATTAATTCTCAATTTTTTATGAAGGGTAATGTTGTCTTTAAGTATTATTTTAGATATTTTTATATATAAAAAAAATTAAATATTGTTTAAATTATCACTTTTAATTTGGACATCTATATAAATAATCCGCATAGTATTTGAGTATTAGTTGCATATGACTAAATTTTTGGGCCTAGAACATGAGAAGTGTAGCATCGATTTTGAATCTGCAAGGGAGAGAGGGGAAGAAGAATACTTTTTTTTTTTTTTTTTTTTTGGGTCAACCCGCAAGTTGTTGTTGTTGTTGTTTTTTTTTTTTTTTTTTTTTTTTTAAGTTGTTGACTTTTTTGGGGTTTTTTTTTTCAATGTGAGGGTTAGTATAGTAATTTTAATTAGAAAGTGATGTCAAGTTAGTTTTTCCGTCAAAAAGTTAATGGAAGGATTAAAGTACACCTTTTTTAAGAGTTTATGGGTAATTTGACCAAGAAAAAAAAAAGATTAGGGATCAAACTATCACCAACTTAAGAATTTAGAGGCCAATCGAACAATTTACCAAAAAAAAAAAAAGAAACATAGATTGTTGGGAAAAAATTTTATGCGGCAAAAATTTCGACAAAAAACAAATCGTCGATCCCAACTCCTTCCGTTCAGAATTATGGTCCAATATAGTGGACGACGATTTCTCAAAAGATAGAAGCCTTGAAACCGGCAATATACTAACAATCAACAATCATATACTTTGTTTGGAAAGATATAAATTATTATGTAGTTTCTCGAACTAAACTATTACCGGGTCTTCGCATTGGTTGGCATGAAAAATAATAATAATAATAATAATAATAATAATTGTTACCTTTCTTATGGCAGTATGCTTTGAATTTTTCTTAATTAATTACTATTTTAATAATTAAAAAAAGGTGTTGATGTGACAGAAAGTCAAAGACGAATTTTTGTCCGTATGGTTAATCCACTTGCATATTAATTTACGTACGTGCTAAAATTTTGTAGTAAGACCAAGAACTCTTAGTTTTAGAATACTATAAATAATCCAAATTGAGCTTAAAACTGTGGATGCAAACCGCGTCTATAAAGGGAAAAAACAATGGTCAACTATGATCTTAGAATGTAAAGGGAAATTTTTGCTATTATTGGAAGGAATCAACTCGTAGTTCCCGCTGAAAAAAAAAAAAAAAAAAAAAAAAAAAAAAAAAAAAAAAACCCTAGTTTCTGCGTATTGCCCTAAATAAATTTTACTATTAAAAAGTAATAACTCCTTCTACCCAAGTGCTACTTTCTCATTTGGCGTCTACCTGCTTAAGTAGACATTTAATGCATGTATGTTGTATATATCAATTTGGGATGCCTGCCACATTAGGCAAGCTAAATGAGTCCATGAGATAATGCTTTTTGAAATTTTTTTAACCCTTACGTTTCGGTGCATGAAGTAAATATTAACAACTCAAATTTATTTGTTGAAAAAGTCTTTTATTTTATTTTATTTTATTTTTCTCGTCTTGAAAGAAGTTAAACAATTTTTCCGCTAGGTTAGTTTTTCTTTATAAATAAGGAGTGTTGTAATTAGGGTTTGATTACGAAAGATATTCGAGGGGCTAGGAGAAAAAAAAGAGTTCGAGGGTGTGCAAATTTCTTCATCATCATCATGAACAATTATAGCGATGAAACATTATATAGTCTCACATTGAGGCGAATATTTATAAATCTTGCTTATTCATGCTTTTATATATATATATATATATATATAGTTTTGTGATCTTTTTATTGCTATCAGTAATATAGAAATTTAGATGAATCTAACTTTTATCACGTAATATAATTGGATTATGTTTTATATATTTGAGATGATCTCGCAAAGCATAATATTCCTCAGATTAATGTATATTTCTTGTGCTAAATTCATGGAATTTATTGAAGCTGGAGATTTCTTTGACAGTCACATGATAGACGTGTTGTGCGCCGTAGAACTACAATTACTGGGTCAAATAATTGTTGGGCTTGCAAAAAACAATGCTCGTTATCTTTGTTCTTCCTATGAAATTTCTCATAAACAAGTTTATTAAAAAAATAAAAAATAAAAAATCATAAATCATAAATATGAGAGAAAGTCAAAGATGACTTTCGTCCGTAGTCCTTTGATCGTAGTCCAGTTATATATATAAATTACGTGTAAAGATATTGTAGTTTGACCATTTAATGCAATATATCCTAATGTGAAACCTTTGGATCCCTGCATTTGTCAACTCCAAAAAAGCTAAAAATAAAAAATAAAAAAATAGTCAAGTAAGTTATAATCTTGTGGGAATTTACCAGTCATTGTTAGCTAATTATATGACCCGCGTCCCTTATATATAAAATTCAATTTTTCCAAACCCGAAACTATGTTTGTGGATGTTCAGTATCTTTATTTGAACGTACGCGCTTTCCAAAAATCTGATTTGTCTATATAATCATTCCTTTTCCTTCCTGCAAAGTCCTAACAAATACAAGCATTCAAAATAATATAACTTTCAAAGCAATATTAATAACTTGGAATAACTAAAATTATCTTAAATAAATCTATATTACTATATTTAAGTAGGATTCCTTTTTTTTTTTTTTTTCCTTCCTTGTTTTTCAACTCTTTTATGTTGCCTTGTTCTTCAAGTGTTCTACTTACCTTAATTAGTGATAAATGCTGTTTGGGTGGTGAGTTTAAACTCACCACCATCAACTCAATTTTTATCTTTTTCCCCAAAAGTTTTTTGTCTTTTCTGAAAAAGTCAACCAAAATCACTATTTAAACTTACAAATCTTAACTCAAATTCAAATACCAAACGGGCCCGTAGTCCGTATGGGAAACTGACAATATGCTAACATTAGACGTATAACATATAAACCATTCAATAATTACTACTCTTAGAGGTCATCTATATATAGCTTCATTTACTGGTACTTTAAAAGTAAGAAGACTTACTCCAGCATTTTATAAAATCATATACTCTATATATGACGGATTTAAGGTCCAACTCTGAGTATGCATTCCTTATTAATATGTCTTTGTACAACTGCCAATACTTCACTTTCAGATACTTGAATGACTACACATCGAACTACTTGATAAAGCTATTCTCCCTTTTTTATATCAAATATATATATATATATATGTATATTTCCTCAGAAATATTATTAAAGACAAAAAATAGACCTTCTAATGTTGTGCTAAAAGCAATTCCCCATCTGCTGAACAAAGAGAAACGTCGAAGGTAAAATAATGAAAAAGAAGAAGCGGTGGGTTTTGCTTTATAGAATGTCAAGTAGCTTAAAGCGGTTGTCGACTTTCGACCTCTAGAAAACATTTTCGCCAAAATTAAAAATCAGTCTTTTACATAATATTCAAATTTCAATTCCTAAATTTATCAATTCAAAAAAAAAAAAAAAAAAAACCTAAAAAGAGAATATCCTTTTTGAGTTACAGAAAAATATTTCATGATATAATAATAGAACTAATATTTAAAAAAAAAAAGACACACACACACTTGCGATGTATCATTGTAATATATATGACCTTTTTTATTTTTTATTTCTTTAAAATATATGTAGTTTCGTAAGTTTTTATTAGGTCTTATCGAGAAAGTCAAGATTACAATTTACAAAACTCAAACTTGGTTTGGTTGATCATGAGTTGGGTGGTAACTCTTAATTTTCATATTTTCACCCTTAAAGACGTCATTTTTCATCAACAAACATGAAAAGTCTATGCGAATTAAAAGGGATTATTTATATATATGTCCAAATTAGAAGTATTGAGTTGAAAAACGTCTATTTTTTCTATTATTTACATGAATGCCTAAATTGATACTTATAAAGACCATATTACCCTTCAATTAAGAATTAAAAATGAACAAATAAAGAATTATAAAATAGGAAAGAAAAACCTCTTAAAAAAAAGTTTGACTCATCAAATCTTTATAAAAGGAAAAAAGATCATTTTACATTATTTAATATAAAGAAAAAATAAACACATTAGATATAAGTTGTATGGTAGAGTTCACAATGAATATATTAAAAAAACTAAAATTGTAAAGAAATATAAAACACTTTAAAACCTAAAAAAGACATCATAATGCAAGAATATTATCATAAAGAAAAAAAAAACGTACTATATTTAAAAAAACATCATAATGATATAGTAATCATCATAAAGAAATAAGTAATTTCAAACCACATTTAAACCTTAGAAAACTAATTACTAAACAGGGCCAATAAAAAAAATTATAAAGAACTTAAATCATGTTAATAAAAATAAGTTTTTAAGAGACCTAAATTATACTTAAGAAATATGCTTATAAAAACCTAAAACATACTAACAAGCAATTATTATAATAAAGAATTTGTTATAATAGTAAAGATACAACAATGAATATACAAAAATATTCATTATTTAAGTCAAAAAAATAAAAAAAACAAAAAAGGAAAAATAAAGAATTTCCGTATGAAAATTAAATAATGTCAATTATAGTCAAAGGGTAAAATAGGTATTACAGGTATCTATTTCTTAACAAATAAATATATGCGTAATATTGTTAAAAAACAAACATATTTTAAAATGAAACCCTAAAATGGACTTTTTGTGCAATTATTTCATTTAAAAAAGGCCTTTAGACGTCGTTTTTGAAAAGAGACGTTTATTAAGTGGCTTTAGACATCGGTTTTCAAAAAACGACATCTATTGTGTGATATTTAATGTTGCTAATTAAACAAAATAAAAAAGAAAAAGAAGAAATCCAAAAAAGGGTCATCTCATGGGTGCTCATTTGCCTTGTTGCATGAATGTTTATATACATGCATTGAAAGTCTATATAAGCTCCTAGACGCCAAATGAGAAATTTCCACATGGGCATAACAAGTTTTTATAATTATTGTTATTATTATTATTTACAGTTAAACACTCAGGGCAAAATGCGGGAATTAGATCGGAGTAGATTCTTTCCAATAATATAGTATAAATTTTCCATTTATATTCTAAGCCAAGTTGGGCATTGTTTTTCCCCTTTATAATAAACGCGGATTGCATCCACAGTTTCGACCTCAATTTGGCTTATTTATAATATTGTAAAACTATAAGAATTCGCTTAATAGATCGTTTGGTCGTACTACAAAATTTTAGCACGTACGTAAACTAATCTGCAAGTGGATTATGATCTGGAGTACTATGGACAAAAATTATTCTTTGACTCTCTCTCACATCAACATGTTTTTTAATTATTAATTTATTTATTCAACGCAATACTGCATTAATAAGAAAAAAAATATATTATTGTTTTTTTTTTTTTCATGCCAACTTCCCAATAATCTGAATAATAATTTTCATAATTTTCTAAACAAATATATTATAGTTGATTTTAACGCATTGCCTGCTTTAAGAGTTAAAATTTCTAAAAAATCTTTGTTTGCTTTATTAGATCACAATTCTGAACTGATGAAGCTAGGATCGATATATATATATATTTTTTATCAAAAGTTTAGCCGCGTTAGATTTTTTACCAACATCCTTTGTCCAATTTTTTGTTTTTAGCCTGTATTTTCTGATTATTGCAAGATCAATGACGGAAAAAAAAAATCAAGAAAACATTATCACATGAACGCAATAATTAGTAGGCTCTAATGCTGCATTCTACAGTGAAAATACAAGCAAAAAAAAAAAAAAAAAAATTTTTTTTGAGGTTAAAACTGACTAGTTTCATTAATTGATCAAATCATCAAGTGCAATACTAGAGATATACTCTGGTGCATCTTCCAGTCAAAAAAGCTCAACATCATGAGGATAAGAAAAACGTGCAAATGTGTGAGTTGCGCTATTCGCCCTACGAGAAAGAGGGCAATAAGTGCCACCACCAAGCACATTAAAAAGAGAGGAAATATCCTCCATAACCGGCCCATTACGAGCTAATGGAATCAACCAATTGTTTTACCAATTTCTGGTTTTCTACGTGAATCAACAAGGTAATTGATTTATTTCCTTTATTTAATTACTTTTTTTTTTTTAAATTTTTAAGAGAGAGAAGGCTAGGGAATGTACTAACCTTTTTCTAATTTTGTCTAATAAATCTAAAATTAAATTCAACAGCTTAACAGTATATTAAAATGTTAATTTTTTGCTTATATTATATAAAAATGTTTACTTCAATCCTATCCTAATAACACGTCACCAAATAAATAATAGAATTAATTATTATCCAATCCAGTCATTTTCCATGCATTTTATTTTAGTCTCCTAATATTATCATATCTAGTGCTATCCTATTCCACACTTCTAACCGACCCTTGTAACTTGAATAGAGGAGGGTGGAAAAAATCTAACCTAGTTGGAAAAAAAAATAAAAAAAAATAAAATAAAAAGCTCACCTTCTTTGAATACGACAAAAAAAAATGGAATTTTCAACAATTAAATTTGAGTTGTTAATGCTTACTTCATGCACTGAAACGTTCAAGGCGGCAGCTAGGAACAAAAAATAAAAAAGAGAAAATTTCCAAAAAAGCATCATCTCATGGGTGCTCATTTGGCTTGTTGTATGAATTGACATGTACATACATTGAAAGTCTGTAAAACATTCAGATGAGAAATTACCACGTGGGCATAAAAGTTTTATTATTATTTTTTTAATAGTAAAACATTCAGGGGGGAATTCGATTGGAGTTATTTCTTTCCAGTAATAGTAGAAATTTTCCCTTTATTTGGACTACTATATTCTATAGAAAAATACTAAGAGCATTAACTATAATCCTAACTTTTAAATATCAATATATGTGTCATATAAGTTGTCATTTTTTTATTAATATGTGGTTAAAATATTATCATATCAATTGATTATTACTCTATTCTATAACTATATGAGAATTCACCTAACATATCGCTTGGTCGTATTACAAAATTTTAGAACTTACGTAACTTAACATGCAAGTGGATTACGTTCATAAGTACTACGGACAAAAATTCTTCTTTGACTATCTCTCACATCAACAATTTTTTTTACTGTTCATTTATTTATTTATAGGAAATTTCAATGCAATAGTCCATTAAGAAAGATGACTATTATTGTTTTTTTCATGCCAACCAATGGGAAGATCGGTAATAAATTTTTTTTTCACCTGAATAACAATTTCCATTTCTAAATGTGTATATCATAATTGATCGTTAATGCATTGCGTGCTTTAAGACTTCTATCTTTTAGGACTTCTATTTTTTGAAAAATCTATGCCTGCTAATTTATCTGACTACAATTTTGAATTAATGAAGCTCGTATTGACAATTTTAAATTTTTATTTGACAAAATTTTAGCTGGGTCCTATTCTTTCCCGACAATCTCTGTCTAATTTTTCTTTTTAACCGTATCGGTTTCTTGTCCATTGTGTTTTCTGATTATTTCGAGAGATCCACGACGAAAGAGAAAAAAAATAAAAATAAAAATAAAAATAAATTAAAAAAAAAAAGGAAAAAACGAAAAGAAATTCAAGAAAACATTATTGCATGAACGTATTGAGCTAGCGTAGCACCGTGCAATGAAAAGTACTTGCAAACAAATCTAGCTTAGTTAGTATATGCGAAATAAGAAATTAGCACGTGGACATAAGGAGTTATTTTTATTTTTATTTTTTGAATTAACAGTAAAGCATTCAGGGCATAAAAGAGTTGAATTATTTCGAATTATTTCCCTTACATGCTACGCAAGTGGACATTTTTAATATAATAATTATTTTCTCTCACATATATACTTGCATGTCTTCTTCTTCTTCTTTTTTTTTTTTTTTTTAATTCATTAATGAGAAATTTCGTAGAAATACTACAAGAACGCATAAAATATAACGAGTATTATTTTATTGCATGCCAACCAATGAAAAGAGACCCAGTAAAAGTAATAGTTCTACGGCGCACAACACGTCCATCAACAAATGACCCAAAAAAATCTTCATTTAGATGCTCTGCTATAAATATTGACCGACTCTATTCCTATCTCTTCACCAACAACACACTTTCATCATATTCATTTCCTTTCGTTTCCTCTAATATCCTCATTCAGGAACAAATTATATTGTTCTCTCTCCCAGATATAAATATATATATATATATATATATTATAGAAATTAATTTCCTTCGATCTGATATGGGTTTACCCAATATTAAAGGCTATTCTTTTGCATGCGCTGTTGCTTTCTTGATGCTTTTGAGCACAACTACTTTCTGTACAGCTCAACTCTCTTCTACATTTTATGACAAAAGCTGCCCAAATGCTCTTTCCACCATTCGTACTTCCATTCGAAGAGCTATTTCCAAGGAACGTCGAATGGCTGCTTCTCTCATCCGTCTCCATTTTCACGACTGCTTTGTTCAGGTTGGTAATCTAAACATATCAGTTACTGCATATTTCAAAGTTTTGGATCTTTCTGCATGCATAAAGCCTTAGGACTAATCGGGTTTTTTAAGTAGGGATGTGATGCGTCTATTTTACTCGAAAAATCAGACTCTATACCGGAGAGCGAGCAGGATGCGGTACAAAACGCTGGATCAGTAAGAGGTTATGAAGTAATAGAACAAGCAAAATCAGAGGTGGAGAGCATATGTCCTGGGGTTGTGTCTTGTGCAGATATTCTTGCAGTTGCCGCTCGTGATGCATCAGTTGCTGTGAGTGGTCCGTCTTGGAATGTGAATCTTGGGAGAAGAGATTCTACTACTGCAAACGTTGCTAAAGCCGGGACAGATCTTCCGAGTTTCAGAGCCGGTTTAGATAGTCTAATTTCTCTATTTGATCGCAAGGGTCTCAATGCCAGAGATATGGTTGCACTGTCAGGTACTTAAAAGTTTTCATTCCCTGAAATATTCGACAATCCTTATTACTAAATTTTAAATTTTATTCTTTTGTTTAATAACAATAATAAAATCTCTTACAAATTCTTATATATCAACATTTCTGCAGGTTCACATACCATTGGGCAAGCTCAATGCGTGACATTTCGGGATAGAATATACAACGCATCGAGTGATATCGATTCTAATTTTGCCAGAACTCGCCAACGTGGTTGTCCTAGCACCCCTGGTCGAGGCAATGCGAATTTGGCCGCACTTGATTTGGTGACACCCAATCAACTCGATAACAATTACTTCAAGAATTTGATTCAAAAGAAGGGTCTTCTTGCGTCGGACCAGATTCTCTATAGCGGACAATCAACCGACACCATTGTGACTGAATATAGCAAGAGCCCTTCAAAATTCAAGTCTGACTTTGCTGCAGCCATGGTTAAAATGGGAAATATTGAACCTCTCACCGGTTCCGCTGGGGAGATAAGAAGGATTTGCAAAGCTGTGAACTAAAAAACACATGGTTAACAAACATTCAAGAGTTGGACCAACTTAGTCTTATGTTGTTAAAGTTATTTCATTTGTTTTAATGAAAGCACAGAAAAAGTGCAAATATTTGTCTGTGCTCTCATTTTAATTGTATTCGGGTGTAAACAAGTCCTTATTCTTTACATATTGTTAATAGCATATATATTTTACGTGATTCCTTTTACTATGTCTTGTCTCTTTATATTTAGAACAAAAAAATCTACATCACTGCTTGATGGACAGTGTACCTCTTTTTACCTGTAAAAACTTTGACCACTTTCAACATTACATGCACATAGTATGTCACACCCAAATTTTAGAGCTTGTAGTTTATATTCTAAATTTAGTAGTAACTCTCAGATTTTAGAGCTCCTAGCCTAGAGTATAATTTTTTAGTTAAGATTAAAAATAAATAAATAAATAAAAAAGAGTAAAGCGAAACATAATTATAATATATATATATATATATATTATTTTATTAGATTCATTGTTTTATTGCATGATATCAGAGATTAGTTATAAGGGTTAATTTCATTAATATCACTCCTAGGATAAATTATATTAAATACAGCACCACTTTTTTTTCCCTTTAGTTTTAGCACTGCCACGTCAGTTTTGCGGGGTCCAGCAGCATTAAATATATGTAAATTTCCAAGTTTACCCTCATCTCCCTCGCATGCCCCTAAAAGATTTTCAAACAAGCATCTACAGTGTTTTAGAGAGAGAAACTAAAATCTAGAGAGAGAAAGAGTTGCAACCGGCCGGAACTGCTCGGAAACCGTCCGAAATCACCACGAAAGCCCTCTATAAACCGCTTGGAAGTCTGTGAATGTCGAAAAATCTTCAAAAACTACCCATGTCGAAAGCCACGAAATTGACTGAGAAAAACTACATAAAATTAGTATTTTTATCTGATTTTGTAACATAAAATTTAGTGTTTTGGTTTATATATTATATTTGGATGGTCATAACAGTTATGACCTCTCTTCATATCGTGAACAAGAGTAACGGTCACAACTGTTATGACCGGGTGGTCATAACAGTTATGACCTCTCTCCATATAGTGAACTAGAGTAACGGTCATAACGGTTATGACCGCTACTCTATATAGTGAACTAGAGTAACGGTCATAACCGTTATGACCGCTACTCTATACCGTGAACAAGAGTAATGGTCATAATTGTTATGACCGGGTGGTCATAACGTTTATGACCGCTACTCTATATAGTAAACTAGAGTAACGGTCATAACCGTTATGACCGGACGGTCATAATCCGGTCATAACGGTTGTGACCGTTACTCTTGTTCACGGGTTACTCTAGTTCACTATATGGAGAGAGGTCATAACTGTTATGACCACCCGGTCATAACAGTTGTGACCGTTACTCTTGTTCACAATATGGAGAGAGGTCATAACTATTATGACCATCCAAAGATAATATATAAACCAAAACACTAAATTTTATGTTACAAAATTAGATAAAAATACTAACTTTATGTAGTTTTTCTCAGTTAATTTCGTGGCTTTCGACATGGGTAGTTTTTGAAGATTTTCCGACATTCATAGACTTCCAAGCGGTTTATAGAGAGATTTCGTGGTGATTTCGGGTGGTTTCCGAGCGGTTCCGGCGGGTTGCAACTCTTTCTCTCTAGATTTCAATTTCTCTCTCTAAAACACTGTAGATGCTGGTTTGTAAATTTTTTTGAGGGATACGAGGGAGATGAGGGTAAACCTGACCTTTGGTATACATTTAATGCTGGTGGGCCTCACAAAACTGACGTGACAGGGCTAGAACTGAAGGGAAAAAAATGGTGCTGTATTTAATATAATTTATTCCAGAAGTGCTATTAGTGAAATTAACCCTAGTTATAATTATTATATGTCGAACATTATGGTAACTCTTACAGAATTTTCTAGAGGTAGAAAATCGACAACCGCTTTAAGCTACTTGACATTCTATAAAGCAAAGCCCACCGCTTCGTCTTTTTTCACTATTTTACCTTCGACGTTTCTCTTTGTTCGGCAGATGGGAATTGTTTATTTTCAATTCCACTCCAAGAAACCTTTGCTTCTCATGCTCACTCTCTCTTTTGGTTCGTAGAACTCTCAAGGTGTACATATTTAGGCTATGAATATTATAGTTATATATATCTCCTTTCTGTTACATAAAGATGATGGCTTATATATATACATATACATATATATATATAATATTGTCCAAAGCAAGGGGTGGTTCAAAATTAAGTTGGGTTTATATACGTACCTTTGAAATTGAAGTAGGAAAAGGTTTATTTGTATGCCATGAGCTTGATTTGAGGAGAATTTTTAGTTTCTGTACTTGATTTAGTGATCCTCTAGATATAAATAAGATAGAATATTTGTATGGGTTGTATGTGTTTACTGTTGACAAAGCCGAGAGAAAGAGCTTTCCCGCTTGCTTTTAGCATAACATTAGAAGGTCTATTCTATGTCTTTAAAAATATTTCTGACGAAATATACATATATATATGATAAGGAAAAAAAAAAGAAAAAAGAAAAAAAGGGAGAATAATATCTTTATCAAGTAGTTCGATGCGTAGTCATTCAAGTATCTGAAAGTGAAGTATTGGCAGTTGTTCAAAGACATATTAATGAGGAATGCATACTCAGAGTTGGACCTTAAATCCGTCATATATAGAGTATATGATTTTATAAGATGCTGGAGTAAGTCTTCTTACTTTTAAACTACCAGTAAATGAAGCTATATATAGATGACCTCTAAGAGTAGTAATTATTGAATGGTTTATATGTTATACGTCTAATGTTAGCATATTGTCAGTTTCCCATACGGACTACATTATCACTAATTAAGGTAAGCAGAGCACTTGAAGAACAAGGCAACATAAAAGAGTTGCAAAACAAGGAAGGAAAAAAAAAAAAAAAAAAAAAGGAATCCTACTTAAAAATAGTAATATAGATTTATTTAAAATAATTTTAGTTATTCCAAGTTATTAATATTGCTTTGAAAGTTATATTATTTTGAATTAATGCTTCTATTTGTTATGACTTTGTAGGAAGGAAAAGAAATGATCACATAGACAAATCAGATTTTTGAAAAGCGTGTGTATGTTCAAATAAAGAAACTGAACATATACAAACATAGTTCTGGGTTTGAAAAAACTGAATTTTATATACAAGGGATGGGTCATATAATTAGCTAACAATGACTGGTAAACCCCCACAAGATTGTAACTTAGTTGACTATTTTTTTATTTTTTATTTTTAGCTTTTTTGGAGTTGACAAATGCAGGGATCCAAAGGTTTTACATTAGGATATATTGCTTTAAATGGTCAAACTACAATATCTAAACACGTAAATTATATAAATAACTGAACTACGTACGATCAAAGTACTACGGCAAAAGTCATCTTTGACTTTCTCTCATATTTATGATTTATGATTTTTTATTTTTTATTTTTTTAATAAACTTGTTTATGAGAAATTTCATAGCAACAACAAAGATAACGAGCGTTGTTTTTTTGCAAGCCTACCAATTAGAATTGGTCTTTACTACAAAATTTTAGCACGTACGTAAATTAAATGCAAGTGGATTAGCCATACGGACAAAAATTCGTCTTTGACTTTCTTTCACATCAACACCTTTTTTTAATTATTAAAATATTAATTAATTAAGAAAAATTCAAAGCATACTGCCATAAGAAAGGTAACAATTATTATTATTATTTTTTCATGCCAACCAATGCGAAGCCCCGGTAATAGTTTAGTTCGAGAAACAACATAATAATTTTATCTCTTTTCAAACAAAGTATATGATTGTTGATTGTACATTAGTATATTGCCGGTTTCGAGGCTTCTATCTTTTGAGAAATCGTCGTCGACTATTTATTTTTTGTCGAAATTTTTGCCGCATCAAATTTTTTCCGAACAATCTATGTTTACTTTTTTTTTTTTTTTGATAAATTGTTCGATTGATCTCTAAATTCTTAAATTAGTAATAGTTTGATCCCTAATCTTTTTTTCTTAATCAAATTATTTTTAAACTCTTAAAAATGGTGTACTTTAATCCTTCCATTAACTTTTTGACGGAAAAACTAACTTTACATCACTTTCTAAGTAAATTTACTATACTAATCCTCACATTGAAAAAAAAAAAGACCCAAAAAAGTCAACAACTTGATGAAGAAGAAGAAGAAACAACTTGCGGGATG
Organism: Ficus carica; assembly: GCA_009761775.1. Taxonomy (NCBI): domain Eukaryota; kingdom Viridiplantae; phylum Streptophyta; class Magnoliopsida; order Rosales; family Moraceae; genus Ficus; species Ficus carica. Next base: position 54,248 of record VYVB01000525.1, read on the forward strand.
ATTTTAAAAAATGTCTATTTTTTCTTTTATTTATAAAAATGTCTAAAATAGTATTTATAAAGACAACATTATTCTTTATAAAGAATTGATAATTAATAAATAAAGGAATTATTAAAAAGGAAACAAAAAAAGGAAAAAAAATGTATGAATAAAGATGTCTAAATTTGATTTCATGAAATTGGTAAACAAATTGTTATAAAATGAAAAGATATCATAATGACATAGTAATTATCATAAAGAAAAACATCATAATGATATAGTAATTATCTTTAAAAATAAGTAATTTCTTATCACATTTAAACTTTAGAAACTAACTATTTAAACAATACCAATAAAAATAGAATAATAAATTATCATCATATATAATGTTCTATTTATCATAAAGAACCTAAATCATACTTAAAAAAAATTAGATTTCTAAGAAACCTAAATCATACTTAAGAAACATGTTTATAAAATAAACTTAAATTATACTAAAAAGTAATCACTATAATAAAGAACTAGTCATTAAGATAAAGATAAAATAATGGTGAACAAATTAAGAAAAATTTTGAAACATAATGAGGGAAATGATTTTATATATAGTAAAAGGGTAAAATGGTTACTAAAAGCGATTGTTTCTTTAAAAATTGACATTTATATAATATAATAAAAAAACGGACATATTTAAAACGGTATTCTAAAAATAGACTTTTTATGTATTTATTTCATACTTTGCTGGCTTTACGAATTAATATGCAGACATAATTCTTTGGCTTATAAATCAATATACAAGCAAAGATTCAAGAAGTTATATATACTGACTATCAAGCCATTTTATGTTTTCTTGTGGTTGTTGTGTGTAATATAGTAAGGCCAAAAGATTAACCGTATAATCATTTGCTCATATTTGTGTGAAAGACCAATGCTGAATTCGACGAATTGCGGTGAGGATTTGATGATAAGTGGAATAATTAATATAGCCCTCGAAAATTTGTAGAGAACCCTCTTTAACGTCGTTGTTGGCTTGCCATTTTCGCAACCCCACTATTCCAGATCTTAGCCAAGGCGACCTCTCCTTCGTGCGTTGCGAGGTCTCTAGCCTCATCCGTGCTCAACAATTACCGCGATTGATTTTTGTCGCGTACCCAACCTGGCCTCCCGCTGCCACGACCAAAACCACAATGGCATCATCGAAGAAAGAGAAGAGAGAGGCATCGTCACCATTCCACCACAAGTGCAATACCCGACCACTGTCCCGACCTCCACCTGACTTCTACTCCTGTGCGAGCCTCTTCCATGGAGTTTTTGCAGATTTACAAATTTATTTTTCCGAATATATTTTCTCTGTTTTTAGATTTGATATAAATAATTTGTTGTTTTACTAAATTACGTACCCTGTACATGAGATTTATTTTCCCACAAGTTTAACGGTAGTTAACATCTAAAATATACCATTTTTAAGAGTTTAGGGATATTTTGACCAAAAACAAAAGATTAAGGACTAAACCATAATCAACTTAAGAGTTCATTGACCAATTGAACAATTCACCTTTTTTTTTCTTTTCTTTTTTCTTTTTGTCCATTTTGGTTTCTTATTCACCAATCTGATTTTGAGTAGAGCAATCACTGCATTTTTTGAATATAATCGAAAGATCCACGACCAAAGAAAAAAGAAAGGAGACATTTAAGAAAAATGTTAATATCATATGTACGCAGTTAGCTGGCTCTAATGATGCATCCACAAAATGAGAAATTAACATGTGGGCGTAAGGAGTTTTATTTTTCAGTTGTAAAGCATTCAGGACATCAAAAGTTGATTTCTGTTCAATAATTACCCTTACATGCTACGCAAGTTGACTTTTTTGTTTTATTATAATTTTTTTTAAAAAAATTGAAATGTCAAACGCGTATTACATCCACAGGATTTTTATCAATTTATGGACACACTATAATCCCAACTTTTTAAAAAACATATATGTGAGTTTTTAATTTTTTTTCTTATCAGTATGTATATAAATGTATTATTATATCTATTGATTATATATACTAATAAAAAGATAATAACTATTAGAATTGTTATTCTAAGGCTACTCTAATTTGACATCAACAGACATCAACAAGTACAAGAATTCGTCTAATAGAATTTGGACATGTTACAAAAATTTTAGCGCGAAAACTAGATGTCAATTATTACAGTCAAAAATTATTTTTGACTTTCTCACGGATATACTCGTCAATTTTTTTAATATATTTATGAGAAATTTCAAAGCAATACTACAAGATTAAAATAAAACGTGTATTGTTTTTTGGCATGGCAACCAATGATAAGACCCAGTAATAGTTCTACGGCACACAACACGCCTTCATCCATATGCTCTGCTATAAATATTGGCGAACTCTCAATCTATCTCTTCACTAACAAGACACTTCATTTCTTCATTCTCTTTTCTTTTCCTCTAATATCCTCGTTCCAGATATATAATAGTATTTAATTATATATATATATATTGTTAATTCTCCCAGATATATAATAGTATTTAATTTCCTTTGATTTGATATGGGTTTACCCATTAATTAAAGGCTGTTCTTTTACATGCGCTGCTGCTTTCTTGATGCTTTTGAGCACAAGTAGTTTATGTACAGCTCAACTCTCTTCTACATTTTACGACAAAACCTGCCCAAACGCTCTTTCCACCATTCGTACTTCCATTCGAAGTGCTATTTCTAAGGAACGTCGAATGGCGGCTTCTCTCATCCGTCTTCATTTTCACGACTGCTTTGTTCAGGTTGGAAATCTAAACATATCAGCTACTCTTCACAATTTGGGATCTTTGGGCATGCATTAAGCCTTATGACTAATCGGGTTTTTACTGCAGGGATGCGATGCGTCGATCTTACTCGAGAAATCAGACTCCGTACCGGAGAGCGAGCAAGATGCGTTACAAAACGCTGGATCAGTATGAGGTTATGAAGTAATAGAACAAGCAAAATCAGAGGTGGAGAGCATATGTCCTGGGGTTGTGTCTTGTGCAGATATTCTCGCAGTTGCAGCTCGTGATGCATCAGTTGCGGTGAGTGGTCCGTCCTGGACTGTGAATCTTGGGAGAAGAGATTCTACTACAGCAAACGTAGCTAAAGCCGGGACAGATCTTCCGAGTTTCAGAGCCGGTCTAGATAGTCTAATTTCTCTGTTTGATCGCAAGGGTCTCAATGCCAGAGATATGGTTGTACTGTCAGGTACTTAAAAAGTTTCATGCCTTGAAATGTTGTACAATCCTTATAACATGCATTTCATATATATGTTAACATAATAAGTTACTAACAATTGTTGTCGACATTTTCTGCAGGTTCACATACCATTGGTCAAGCTCAATGCGTGACATTTCGCGAAAGAATATACAACGCATCCAGTGATATCGATGCTAATTTTGCCAGAACTCGCCAACGTGGTTGTCCTAGCACCCCTGGTCAAGGCAATTCGAATTTGGCAGCGCTTGATTTGGTGACACCCAATCAACTAGACAACAATTACTTTAAGAATTTGATTCAAAAGAAGGGTCTTCTTGCTTCGGATCATGTTCTCTACAGCGGACAATCAACCGACAGCATTGTGACTGAGTATAGCAAGAGCCCTTCAAAATTTGGCGCTGATTTTGCCGCGGCCATGATTAAAATGGGAAACATCGAGCCTCTCTCCGGTTCAGCCGGGGAGATAAGGAGGATCTGCAAAGCTGTGAACTAAAATTTTCATACATATGGTTTATTATGAAGAAGGATATGTATATCTCATTATATGATTGTTTAATTAATCGGTTTTTTATCCTTAAATAAGTTATTGTTCAATTTGTTGTGCAGATAATAATTTTCTGCGTAACTCATTCAAATTGTAAACAAGTTTGTTCTTTCCGTTTTATCTGTTTATCTTTCGGGCACTATGATTCTTTTTCTTAAATCCTCTCATTACTTTATATATTTACTCACCATTGGGATACTATTTACGAAACAAAATTGTAGTGCAACATGCAAAATTGAAGAATAATATTGGAACGGACGTATATGGTTTTTCAGCTGAAAAATAAGAGGAAAAAAATAACTAAGCAAATAACAAAAATCACATGAAATAAGTGCTTAATGTTGTTTTAATAATATATTTTTCTTTTGTTATCATGTATTTTTAAGTTTTAAAACTCATAAAAATAATCTCTTAGTACTTAAATAATTAGAAAACGACAATAACAATGAAATGAATGATATTCAAATGTCAAAATATAGCTTTTGTTGCACTGGTGTTAAATTTGCCATCAAGTATGGCAGTTGGAAAATTAAGAATTGAAAATAACATTGCCTTACAGACATGTGGCTCTACTACTAAATACTAAATTTTGGTTTAATTAATTTGCAGATTAGTTCTCGCGCGCCTTGTGCAGTTAATCTTTAATCTAATGCTTGGTGGTTTCTTCTCATGGTTATGGTGTCTCCAGCTGCACATAATGCTCTCACTGAAGTCAATAATGTCGTCGTTAGTCTTTCTTAGATGGATCAATTGAATGGGCAAAATGATCAGTAAGACCTGTAAATTGAGAAAACACCTAACAATAAGCATTTCTTTATAATATTTACGATTTATGCTCTTTATGATTTTATGCTGAGATATATCATACTGCATACTCACCATTAGTTATATAACAAGATTAAGATACATTCAGAGTGTTGAACCTGTCAACCTATGTGGGCAATCAGTTTTCATTTTCAGGTTTAAGATCTTGATGTCGCTTGACCTTGCAAATGCTGACCCACCGATGATCATGCGTACTTTGTATGAACACTTGGCCCACAAATAAGATAAGAAATCCATGATTAAGCAAAAATGAATCATGCATATCTAATGAACTGGTATAGATGTTTTGTGATTGTATGTTTGTATTTACTAAGTGAAAGCTAATCGAAGAATGTTCATACTGTAGGTAAGAATTTCTTGATGGGGTTGGACAAGTGGTGGAGTGGGTTGTGAAGGAGGGGAATACCACTATAAATTTTGAAATTCCGCCTTTATTAAGACTTTTGATGATTCACAACTCTAGTATGCTAAGTATGTTTTTGAGACTTCAATTTGGTCTTCAATATTCTTATCAACCGGTGTTTGTAATAATTATATACAGTAGTTATATATAATTTCAGTATTAATAAGTTATAAAAGTAATATATATTTCCGGATATTAAGTAACTATACATACAAGTATAATTAGTTTATTTGTAAGTACGTTAATTAAGAAAGTAAAGGCCACATCAGGCAAGTCGTTACACGTGCCCACCACAATGTGTTGGGAAATCTCCCTATGCATGGTTTTCTTGGCACCATTGCCATGCCAATCCGAACCATTAGATGGCATGCTTGCGTGGATATGTCGCAGAGTCTCCTCCGCCCACATTGAGATATCCGGTGCATCTTTATGGCCTTCGCGGCTGAGATCTCCTACGCAGATGCGAACCGGGCGTTAGAGGTTGATCACGATACTTCCATGGAAGCAATGGTTGCAATGTTTGTGCAGTGAAAATGAGAGAAGAGTAAGAGAATACCTGGACTTTTGAGGGTATTTAAGTCCTCACATTTATTTTTTAAAACCATGTGGCAAATATTAAAAGTTTTGAGTCTTTATGGTATGTGTAGACAAAAAATCTCGCACCCTCCGTAATTATCCTAGTGAGGTAGGGTCCTGACGATAAACCATCTTATCTTTCTACAAATGATTTATTCGTAATTATCCTAATGAGATAGGGTTAGTAATACCCAGCTTAACTAATTTAAAATAACTAAGTTAACAAGTATGTTTAGTATCTTATTAGTATTATTATTAAGTGTTTATTAATAGTAATGTTAATCAAGTTATATGAAATGTTTTTTTTTTTAGTATTTATGTGCTACTGAAAATTTTTAACAATATTTTTTTAAATAATTGTGCAGAGGAGAGTTGACAACCGCTGGAAGTGAAGTTGATCAATGTGCTGGGTACATAAGATTGTTTGTATAAGAATTATAATCTAAAGTTAAAGTATACTTTAAATGAAGTTTATTAAAGTTTTTATGGACTTATTTGCAAAGAAAATATATTTTTTAGGATATAGCATAATTTTAGATTCTTTTGAGTACTTTATGTAATTTTTAAAAATTGTTGCTGCTGTCTTTTAAGTGGGTTACAGCTGCCTTTAGTGGTATTAGGCTGATATAATCAAGTTCCTCTTCTCCCTCCCTTAACAGCCGTTCTCTGCACAAAGAAAGAAAAAGAAAAAGAAAACAAAAGGAAAAATCCAAACACCAAAACACAAAACTCCATCAACTGATTTCTCCATCATCATAAGACCTTCTTTCCCCTCCAAAACCACAAAACAAAACAAGGCTAAGCATCCTTCAAAAAAACCTATTCTCGGATTCCAGCCATCAACCATTTTTCCTTGAGCCTAGTTGAGCTCAAGGTGGGGTTTGGCATCATTTTTGGAGCCCGATTTGTACAAGCTACCTAAGGTCAGTTTTAAGTAGGTTTTTTAGTGGATTTTGAAGCTTTTCAAAGCTAGAAATGTGAGGTTTTAAGTTGAGATGCTATATATTGAATGGTATGCTTGGATTTGAACCCAAATGTGAAATTTCTGATTTAATTCAAGATTTTTGATGGTTCTATGTTATTGGAGATGTAAAACATTGTGAGGTTTGATTGGAAAAGAGTTTTACTGTTTTTAACGTATTTTATGAAATGGCATAAGAGGTGTTTGTGAAAATGTTTGACTTAAATTTGTAAAACAGGGCACTAGGGTTCCGAAATTCGTTTCTCTGTCTATACCCTATATTTGAAGCTGAAATTTTGTGGAGTTAAAGTAGACATATGAAGCTTGCTCCCCACAAAATTTCACATGAAAATGCTATAAAACGGATTTTTGGTGAATTTTTTAATGTCGGGTCCTGTGGCTGGAAACTGGTGGACAGCCACTACGATGAAATTTTTGTTTGTGCTTAGAAGTTGTCCGAAGGACCTTTTATGGTTTAAACGTTGAAAGGTGATATTATAACGCATATTTTTCTATTTTATATAATTGGTAATGGATTGAATATATATATTTTTTTAAAATACAAAATGACTTGATCATGGATCTTAGGACAAGCCCGATCAACTTCCTCGCTACGGTGGAGTCAATCTCTCTGTGAGAGTTCAATTTTAAAGAGGTAAGTAGGAATTATACTTACTGTACTATAGAAACTTAAAAAGTATATGATATAGCGTTTTAATGTTTTTGACAAATGTTTAACATTTGAAATGAGACTATGGATATAATGTTTCCCTTTATTGAAAAGGGTATGATTTGCAAGTAGGAAAGTATGGTTTATTAAAAGTTTTTATGACATGTTTATAATGTTTTAAAGATTTTAAAGTTCTAGATGTGGCCTATGAAATGATGGGAATATCTACGGAATGTGTAACCCTATTATAATGATGTCATTGGGACTGACTGATACCCACAGATGGGTCCCGAAAAGGACATGACTGATACTAACGTTTGGGATCCCAATAACAGGAATCTAATACTAAGTGTGATGAAACAATCAACTGTATTATGACGTGGCAAGTTTTTACTTGTTGTTTTAAAAGCTGCAACAAAGTAGGACCCACCACTACTTTGTTTTAAATACAAAGAAGAACGCTGAGAGTAGTTTCTATGAAGTGGGCCCCATGTCTAATGTAAATTTCAAAACGTTAAAGGAGGAGCTTCCACGTCATATGCGATGCTATGCTCACGTATGCATATCAATTAAGCTAGAAGACCCAGTACTACAACGTCGCACAACGCCTATATCACCAATCAACCAAAAGAAAAAAGACAGAAAATTTAATCTAGAAAAGTTGATCAGTTTAATTAGGGTCATCTTCGAGTAACATTACCAAAAATGAAATAAGAGTGTAAAACATGAACAAGGGAAAAACAAATGAAAGTCCAAAGTCTGTTTGATCAGAATTTTTCTAAGGACCGGCGTTTATATTTGGGCCAACTTACTTATCACTAATTAATGTATATGAAGAAATGGTCAAGCACTAATTTATTAAGTCATCAATAGTTTAGCTAATCAATAGTAATAATTGATTAAAGACCGGCCAGCTGGGTTAGCTTAGTGTATTAGAGAGGATGAGTTTTATTAGGAGAGCTTAGCGTGTTAGAGGGGATGAGTTTTATTAGGAACTATCAGGTTTGAAATTGGAGAATATTTTCATTTATTTTAAATCCCGTTTGGGGGAATTTTTATGTGTACAAAATTGGTTATTTGATACAGAATATGCAGTTTCTTATGCGATTATCCCTAACTAATTAGTCTTGTTTTCTTCCAATTTTTTATGTTTGATGTTTTCATTTCTTTTTCTTTCTATTATTACCTCATTTCACATTTTATTTTGCAACAAGTCAAGACATTAAGAATTCCTTAAAAAAAAAAAAAAGCGAAGACTTTAAGAAAAGGATTAACTAACATTAAAATGACCAATAACATGTTTAGTTACACCTGCCATTAGACCAAGTAAAGATATTACAAATCTGTACTTTTATTACAACACACACTCGGCTTAATTTGATCGACAAAAGTAACTAATAATAAAAGCATATATAGGCAAATACGTTTGCCTAGTTTGACTTTATAATTCCATTTTATTTTCTCACTAAACCATTTTTTTGAAGTTTAGTTCACAGCTTTGCAAACCTTTCTTATCTGTCCAGAACGACCAGTGAGGGGCACAATATCTCCCATCTTAACCATAGCCTTGGCGAAATCAGAGCTAAATTTTGAAGGGCTTTTGCTATACTCGGTTACAATGCTGTCTGTAGACCCTCCGCTGAAGAGAATTTGGTCGGATGCAAGAAGGCCCTTCTTTTGTAGCAAGTTCTTGAAATAGTTGTTGTCCAACTGGTTGGGTGTGACCAAATCGAGGGGTGCCAAAGTTGTGTTCTCCTTAGTGACATCAGTCGGACACCGACGCCTACGAGTGCTAGCAAAACCAGCATCGATATCGCTTGCGTTGCTATTTACTCTATCACGAAATGTCACGCATTGAGCTTGTCCAATTGTATGTGAACCTATATTATATTATATTATATTTAACAAAGCAATGTTATACATGATCATAATGGATTTTATCTTGATAATACAATAAAAGTACATGCTACTTTGAGAATAAAATAAATTTATAAAAAGTTACATGCATGATGCATTGATAGAGCCGGAAAAATTTTTCAGTAAGGCATTATGGAAAAAAAAAATTTGAAATATTTTTTCTTATTGAATAGGCCGAACATAATTAATTTTCTTTTTCAATTATTGAGTGGGTCCCATGATACTTTATCTTTTATAAGGGTAAAATTGAAGACTTAAAGAATATGAGAATCAAAAATAAAATTATAAAAGCTTAGTGGGGGGAATTCTGGAAGTTTCATAAAGTAAAGTTACAACTCTATATACTTAATTGCTCCTTACAAGTTCTATTTTAGCTCCATGATCTTTTATCACACCATTTTTCATGATGTATACGTGGGATTCGACTCTTGTAACATCCTCCTCCTTCATGTTCTATTATAAGTCTTTCTACAAATATCATGATACAATAAATAAAATATCATAACAATTAAAATATCATGTCATGTCATGTTACTTAAAAAACCTAATCAGTTTATCGATGGTCGATCATATTAATGAAGAGGCATCAAAGGGATGTCCAAAATTTCATGATACATGAATAAAACCGACTAGATCTTTTAACTAGTACATGGTTTTTTTAATTGATAAGATGTTTTAATTGTCATGATAATAGTTTATGGACTTCAAAAAAAGGAGAGAAATGGGACAAATGATGAGCCAAATTCGACTATGTACGTGTGTGTATATGCGTGGTATGGTTATTTAATAACAATTTTCAATGAGGTAAAACATATGTAACTATGTATTAATTGCTGTAAAATTAACCAGATAGTGCAACCAAGTCTCTGGTGTTGAGACCCTTGGTAGCAAATAGATGGATCAAAGTTTGAAGGGGATCTGTGAATCTTGGAAGATTGCTCTGGGCTTGAGATACGCTTGCTGTAGTAGAATCTCTTCTTCCTAACTTCACAGTCCATGTCTGACCACCCACCTGATGATATACATTTCTAGATTTAGCGCTTTGAGAATTTAGGAATAGAGTAGGATTTCCAAGAAAGTTTGTTCCATGACTTTTCTAAAATTTGATAAAAGAATCAAAGGGAAACGGAAAGTGAGTAATCATTTTATTTCCCACTTAATCATATGTTTACTTACAATATGGGGAATGAGAATTTTGTTGACCCCAAACAATATAGGGAATAAAAAGGGAGAATATCAATCCTTATATTTCTTGATATTGATTTCTTGTTAAAGAGAATGCATATTAAATTTATTCATATACCCTTAATAAATTTCAAGCTGCTAATATTCCTTTTGTTATGTATAATTTTTTTTAATTACATTAATAAGATTAACAGTACTAATGTTTGTTCCATGACTTTTATAAAGTTTGATAAAAGATGTTTACTTTGCATCAAAGGAAACGGAAAGTGAGTAATTATTTTATTTCCCACTTAATCATGTGCTTACTTACAATATGGGAAATGAGAATTTTGTTGGCCCCACACAATATAGGGAATGAAAAATGAGAATATCAATCCTTACATCTCTTGATATCGATTCCTTGTTAAAGAGAATGCATATTTATTCAAATACCTTTAATAAGTTTCCAAGTGCAATATTCCTTTTGTTATGTATGAGTTTTTTTTTTTTTTTAATTACATTAATAAGATTAACAGTACTAATATTTGTCAACATTACAAAAGGAATTGAATTGTTTCCCTTGACACCATTTAATAGGCAAATAAACACTAGAAAAGCAATTAATTATTCTCATTCTTATTCCATTAATTTACTTTTCAATCTTGTTACTTTTTTCATTATATTCTTTTACGTTTAGTAAACATGTCTTTATTTTAAAAATAATTAAGGGAATATGGACTGGTCTGTATTTGGGCGAGTGTTTATGATGCCATGTTTAAAACATACTCAAAAGGTTAGTTCTTGATTATGACGGTTTGGGATTGGAAGTGATTATAAATATATGTGTTTAGAACAAAATATAATAAAATAGGTAAATAAACAATTTTTTTATATTTATTTAAATAAACAATTTTTTATTTAGAAAAATGATTGAACTCAGGCCAGCATTGATTAATCATTTTCTTAATTTTACAAAATTGCAACAATTTATTAAAGAATTTCTCAACAAAAAAAAAAAACCTTTTACTCATATATATATAAAATAAATAAAGATTGGATCATGCCATCTTTAATTTTTTAAAGAATATAAATTCTTAAAGGAGCAGAGTTAATTTTCCGGTTTTTCAAGAATGAGTAATATAATAGATAATGTGTCCGATTTAATATATTAATTAAACAGAGTCAAAGATTTAGAAAATCTAGGTTTTAAAATAGTACACTTTTATAGTAACTATGATGCTATAAGTTTTGTCTTTATAAGTATGTAATGTATGCATGTGTATATATATATATATATCTGTGTGTACATATAAATATATAGATACATACAGCAACCGAGGCGTCACGAGCAGCTACTGCAAGAATATCTGCACAAGATACAACCCCAGGACATATTTTCTTCACCTCCGTTTTTGCATCTTCTATGACTTCAAAACCTCTCACAGAGTTCCGATTTTGAAGTGCGTGTTGCTCGCTACTGAATGTGTCTGAATCCTCAAGTAAAACTGACGCATCACATCCCTATTTTACACACACACACATATAATAATCGATATAAACACATATCCCTTGTGCTAACATGTCCAAATAAAATACCATAGAGGGAAAAAAAAAAAAAAAAACGAAGGTCAAACCGTCAGCAATATTTCTACGTAGTCTGTTCATGTATGTACCTGGACAAAGCAATCATGGAAATGAAGGCGAATGAGAGAGGCTGCCATTCGACGTTCTCGCGAAACCGCCGATCGAATCGAAGTACGAATGGTCGAAAGAGCGTTTGCGCAAGTGCTATCGTAGAATGTAGAAGAGAGCTGAGCCGTGCATCCTGTGCATACAATCAACAAGAACGCAACAGCACAAGTGACCTTTAAACCCAATAAACCCATTTCAGGTTCCTTCCTTACAACTATATATATTTATATATATGTATATATAACTTAAGAAGCAAGTAATTCACGTAACTATGTATATGTTGGTATATATTACTATATCAGCGAGGTTTCGACGAGGCAACGAAATGAAGCGAGAAGGAAAAAGAATACATTAATTTTTTTTTTTTGTGATGAAGAAAAAAGCTAGAGCACACGCCAATTTATAGTGACGGATAACAAATGTGTGTGTACATATATAATTATTATCGACATTTCTTTATTGTTAATAGTAAACGGTGGATGGATTTATTAAAGGAAAAAAAGATAATGACGTGAAAAGGTCTCTATCGATTGCTTGCTTAAGTAGCTTTTGCACTTTGAACTTTTTTTTTTTTTTGGTTTTTTTTTTTGGTTTTGGTTTTGAAAGATTTGCATTTTGTTATTTATTAGACAATTAAAAGAAATACCCAAAATTAAAAAAATATTAACCCTCATATGCATAGTATATACACATAATTTACTAAAGTGATCTCTAAAGTTGGACTAATTGACTTTTTTGTTTATAATAGTAAAAAATTGTAAGCGGAGATTATGAATTATGCCAGTCACATCTATTTTAATTCTAATTTTTGAATATCAATTCACATGTCAGTAAGTTGTTATCTTTTCATTGATTGTTACATTTAATTATTGTGACATTCTCTTAAACATCTATCAATCAATGGCGGAATTAGACATGTAATTCAGTGGAAGCGGAAATTAATATTTTTGTCTTAAAAAATAAATAACATCAAAAAATAATAAGTAAAATGGATAAATTTTAATGGAGAATATATGATATTTATAAATTTTAGTAGGACAAAATAAAAAAATTATAAAATTATATGGCAAAATCAAAAGGAAGACAAAATTTCAGTAAGGGCTTTGGTATCCATTAGGCCTACCCTACCTCCATCACTGTTATTGTAAAAATAACGACAACTCACTTACTACATAAATTAATATTCAAAAATTAAGATTAGAGTTGATATTTCTAAAAAAAAATTTATGGTGACTATTAGTCTACGGTTTTTGAGACACACAGAGGTATAATTAGAACGCAGCCCACGTTTTGCAACTATTCTATCTTCCATCCAACAATAATAATGCACAAATCACGTCCCACCTAAATTCCTACATCGATCGAAGGATACAAAATTTTAACGAATCTAGCAGCCACTACTTCCAGATAAATGCATTTTATATGCCGTCCAGATTACGAAATATCATAATATAGATTTTGTCTTTTTCTTTTTCTGTTTTCTCAAGAACAGAGGGGCGAGGCCCCACTTTATTTTTACCAATTAATAACATTTTGTTGAGAGAAATAATATATAGCTAATATATATATAATATATATTACAATAATTGATTAGTAGTAGAAGATCTTCAATATTTGTGTACGAAACGGAAAAGGTGCGTAAAAGAAATACGAATCAGCATAAACAACATTAATAACAGAATTACTAATAGAGTTATTACGACAATTAAAAAACTGTTGTGGCACCCATCGCCGTGGTAGCAGAGATTCAACACATGGAATTCCAATATTGGCTTTTCTCATAATTGTTACCTACAAGGAATTGGTCTTTCAATTAGCGATGAAAGTTTTGATACGGTCTTTGTTATAAAGATTAATTATCAGCAATGACATGTACTTGCTGAATAGTTATTTGTTACTAAAGGGCCATTCAGAGATCATGAAGGTTGTCCCAAATGACTTTAGCAATGCATGGCGTCGTAAAAAGATGTAAATTTACCAATGGCATGTCCTCACCATGGGACATAACAAAAGAAAAAAACACAAAGATTAAACGATCAAGGTTTGGTAATGTGCCTATGTTCTCTGCGATGATTAAAGAGAAAATTCATTCGTGGTAACCTCTATCAAATGGCTCCATATGAATAGAGATTAGGTAACTACCCTTGAAAAATATTCACAATCTAACGTAAATTTTAAATAGGAGCAAGTCCAATCCTAATCCCATAAAATCAGTCACAATCTTTGGATGGAATATAAATTAGCCAGAAAATAATGGAACTTTCCGGATACTCTCCGTCAGTAGAAAGCCAAACATAACATCTTTGGTACTTTCCATCTCATCACATGAAGTGTGCGTTGGCTTTTCCTAACTAATTTAATGGACAATTAAGTGTTGTTTGAGGGGAGAATTGGAGGCGGAATTTTGGATGTTAGAGCTGAGTTGAGTTTTGAAAATGTGCGTTTGGTGGAAATGAACTGTTTATAGTTAAACAGTGTAAAAACTTGAAATTTATTTGGGAAAAAAAATTATAGTGATTCTGATTTGATTCTCTCAAATTTTATGAGTTTTTTGAAAATAAGAAGAGAGATTTAAAAAAGTATGAATAGTAAAATTGGAGAAAAAAGATTAAAAAAATGGAAAGAGTTTTAATAAACTCCACCCCCCCCCCCCCCCCCCCCCCACACACACACACACACACACACACACACACGCACAAAAGACCCCTAAATTTAGCAAGTTCAGGACTTTCTAATCTTCATTGCAACAATTAAAAAAAAAACTAAAAACAAAAGCAAAAACAAAAGCACTTTTAAATTTTAATTTTGAGAGCTTTTAAATCAAACTCATCCCCTCTCACCTGCTGAGCTATAGGTAGCCCGAATTAAATAAAAAAATCAAAAAAAAAATTAAATCCATACAACTATGCTCAATTATGAAAGTAGAAAGATATAGGGCCCGTTTGGATAGTGAGTTTAAACTCACCACCATCAACTCAAATTTTGTCTTTTTCTCCAAAAGTTTTTTGTCTTTTCTGAAAAAGTCAATCAAAATCACTATTTAAACTTATAAATCTTAACTCAAACTCAAACACCAAACACTATTTAAACTCATACACACTTCAACTTGTGATTTTGTGACACTACCAATATTGTAACATTGACTTTTTTTTTTTGGCCAAAAGATATACATTCCTGTGCATGAATAGATATTTATCGATAATAAAGTTGTCTATTAATTATGTCCACATAAAGTACTAGTTACTTAAATGGGATAATAGAAAGTTTATATGAGCAAACATGCATAGGTTCTAAGATTATAGTATCAAATTTTGAATTATGCATGCTAATTTGGTAGGCGAGGTCTCTGATTAAGTCCGGGATGACGCAGTTTTTTAAACATAAATCTGTAATAGGTAAATAAAGTTTGACACTTTATTCTTTGATTATATTGTAATATGGTTCCATTCAAGCGAGGAATTCAAAATTTATCATGAGCTTTGATTCACTAAAATAATATTGTTCACAGGATAAAGGTACAATAAGATAATCATTATGGGATTATTTTTTTCGCTAAAGTAACCTTTTAGTAACTTGAGTCTTTTCATGAGTTATGTCTCTTAGATTCCAATTATGAGGCTCCAACAGCTTTTAAATACCTTTGTGTTTTGGAAGTAATATAAATTCGACGATAAATTCAGAAAGATGTTATAACTAAATCTTATCTTGCAACGTCATCATGCAATAACGTGACAAAGATTTTCCGACAAATATGTCGTTGCTAAAGAAAGATTTAATAGTTATAGGTTTTTTTTTTTTTTTAATTAGAGAACGAGATTCGACATCTTTATTTTAAAATAAAATCACAGGTAAATTACAGTTAGGTTATACATATAATCACATAGTATATATTATAGTAAACAGATATATTGAAATGATATTTGAAAGTTTATAAAACTCAGATTAAAAAAGTATCTCATCTTTGCCATCTTTCTGCATTTTCTTTCTAATTGATTAGACTCCTACATATTCCATTATTTTATAACCAAATTAGTATATTTATTTTTTTAATAATAAAAAAAAAACACCCTACGTCCATGAACCATGTCTCATCAGGAAATAATCGAGATGTTTTCATTAATTAACTTACAGGCCAAATATTCAAAGTTGCACGCCAAGTCTGATTTGATTAATTCTTTAGATTTACTTTCTCTATTTTTCTTTTTCAAAATATCAAATATTAAACATAATATTATTACTATAAGACCTGAAAAATTACACTTTTGGGAGGACTTTGTTTCAGCTATCATATCAATATTTTACCCAAAAAAAAAATCACATGTTTTGTAAACATTTATAGGTTTTTTATCAAATTTTAATAATAGAAACGCGAATTTTATATATATATATATATATGAAAATTATAACGTCAAGCCCTATTTAATTTCTTATTTGGGTGAATCATTAAAGGTCAGATTGATCTTCCGTGTCTTTATCTTAAGACATTGTTCCCCAACTGGGTCCTTCATTAACCCACTCCCTGTGCACTTGACGTACAAGTCTTTCATTGTAGGGCCGGATTAGATTACAATATGATCTGGCCAGCCGTGTTTCTAACTTTATTATTTTCTCTTACTCTTTTTTTTATTTTAAATTCTTACTTTAAATTTTCTTCTGTAAGATCTTATGTTGATAATAGTGGGTTGTGAAAAACTATACGGGTGTAAAGAAATGAAACATAAAGAGAGAAAATCAAAGGATATGAGGCGTAGAAATTACTTTCTTAAGATTTTATTTGCCTCCACTACGAACAGTTTGCTATCAGAGTGTTTTGGCAAATTACCTCCAAGATATAACAAACCCACGAATTTAATAAGTAGCTATCTTACTAAATTTTAGAACAAGATATGAAACTGACATCAAAAACTGGAGTTTTATAACCTTTGATATGTTTGTTCATGAAGAGTTGCAACAGATACAACTGCCTTTTAAATTAAAAAGTGTTTTTTCAGTCAAAAAACGTATATGTTTCAACAGACATATCCGTTAGTCATCAGAATTTAATTATGACCGTTGACTTCTCCTTCGTTCAAATTGTATTGCAGGTTCTTTTCATTTGTTGTTAATGGAGGAACTAGGAGTTAAGCCACATGGCGAATTAGAAACAGACTTTAATTTACATGTAGAATCATTACTAAATTGATTTTCAATAAACTCAATATCTCGTGATTCTACAATTACATTAGAATCTAAATTCAACAACCTGTATGCCTTGAAATTTTCTGCATATCCTACGAAAATATTTTTAATCCCTCTCAGTCCTAATTTCGAAGATATAGGGTCATGCACTCAATAGAAGGCCAAACAGCCCCAGACCCTTAAATACATCAAATTAGGCTATCTACCTTTCCACACTTCATATGGTGATACATGTGTTTTCATAAAAGGAATTCTATTATGAACATGACATGCAATAAGTAAGGCTTCCCCCCACAGATTGTTTGGCAATCTAGCATTTAAAAGCATAGAATTAATCATATTTGTGAAGATTCTGTTTTTACTTTCGGCCAAACCATTTTGTTGAGGAGTAAAAGGAGCGGATCTTTGGTGATTAATCCCATGCTCCTCACAGAAGACATCAAAATCATTTGAAAAATATTCACCACCTCTATCACTTCAAACCATTTTAATTTTCTATTCCTTTTAGTTCTCAAATTCAGCCTTGAAAAGTTTGAACTTATTAAAGGCTTCATCTTTTGTTCTTAATAGATATACATATATAAATATAGAACAATCATTTATAAAAGTGATAAAGTATATTTTCCCTCATTGAGTTAAAATATCATTGTATTCATAAATATCAGAATGTATCAAATTTAATATTTGTTTATTTCTTTCTGCCTTAGGAAAAGGTTTCTTAGTCATTTTTGCTTGAATACAAATTTCTCATTTTTCATGACTAACATTGCTACAAGAAATTAAACCATGCTTGGACATATATTTTAAAGATCTAAAATTCAAATGTGCTAAACGAGCATGCCAAGTATCAAAAAAGTCAACAATATAAGTAGAATTCATAATTTTATTAATATCATGACTGAATTTGAACATTCTAACGCATGAGTACCCTTTCCCAACAAAAGTCTCGCTTTTGGTAAGAATACAATTTCCAAACTCAAAATACAACTTTTAGACCATTCTTACATAACAGACTAGTAGATACATGATTCTTTCTTATTTCTAGAACATGAAATACATTGTTCAAAATCATTTTCTTTCCAGAAGTAAATTGAAGATCAATGCTTCCTTTTCCAACAACTTTGGCAGCATTGTGATTTCCAATGAGAACCAATTGACCATCCTTAACTTTTGCATATGAAGTAAACAATGCCTTATCATTGCAGACATGTATGGTAGCACCGGAGTCTATCCACCAATCAGAGGATTTAGTTGCAACTGCCATGTTCAATTCAGTGATAATGCCTATTTGCATTTCAGAAACCATAACACAGATTTCTTCAGACTGATTCGACCACATTGGCTTTGTTGGAATTGCTTTCTTCATTTTTCTTCTTGAATTTGCAGTCACTTTGACGATGGCCTTTCTTTCCATAGAAAAAACATTTTCCAAAAAACTTCATCGAGCCATCTTTCGACTTCTTTTTGAACTTCGAATCATTATTGACTTCGAAGTTTTTTTGGAATTTACTTGCTTCAGTGACATTAACTTTGGAAGAATAGTGAGAATTATTCTTTGGATCACGAGATCTAGTCTCCTCTTTTATTCTCAAATTTTTTGCAATTATTCCAAAGTTATGTCATCCCTCCTATGAAGGTTTCTTTCTGTAACTATTCCAACTTTGGGGTAATTTAGCAATAATAGCCCCCATTAGGGATGATTCAGAAATCTCAACTTTTAATTTCTTAAGTTTTGTGACCAGAACTTGCAACTCAGGGATTTGATCAAAAACAGACTTGGTATCAACCATAGTAAATTCAAGATACTTTAATATGAGAAATTTATATGTACCTTCCTTCTCTGTTTTATACTTGTATTTGAGTGCATTCCACATTTCCTTCAAACTCTCCATTGAACTGTAGAGATCATACAGCCTATCCGACAGAGTATTCATAATACGTTCTCGACACATCACTTCGTCTTCTTGCCTCTTCCTCCATTCGGCCTTTAGTTTTTTAAAATCAACATCTTTCGATTCAGGAATTGGAGGAAGATTCAGGTCTAGGACATATGCAATTTTCAGAACTGTGAGAAGGAAAAACAATTTTCCTCTCAACGAGTAAAATTTGTCTCGTCAAAGCAATCAAGTTTGACATAAGGAGTCAGAAACAAAGTCATCTTTCTAGCCTCCATGAAATAAAACCTTAAGATTGTTGATAACAGTGGGTTGTGGAAAACTGATGGGTGTAAAGAAATGAAACAGAAAGAGAGAAAATCAAAGGGTTTGAGGCATATGAATTACTTTCCTTTAGGTTTTATTTACCTCCACTACGAACAGTTTGCTATTGTGTGATTTGGAAAATTACTTACAAGATACAAAAACCCACGAATTTAATAAGTAGCAATCTTATTAAATTGCAAAACAAGATATGAAACTGACATCAGAAACTGGAGTTTAATAGCCTTTGATATGTCTGTTCATGAAGAGCTGCAACAAATTCAACAATCATGTCTTTTAAATTAAAAGGTGTATATGTTCTAACAGACATACCCATTGGTAATCAAAATATAATTCTAACCATTAGATTGTAATAATTCAATTAACAATCTGAAATCATTTAAATCCGACTGTTAGATCTTGCCCGATCAAATCAACAGTCCAGATTTAATCTAGAAAAGCACCGTATTGAAAAAGAGAGTGCTCCTTGCGATGATGTGTACGTGCAAAGTGCGCCTTAATAAGGGCGAGGCGCCCACACCTTCGCGCACGCGCTCGTGTGGTGGTATATATTTAGTAGTAGCATAGTCCCCACTATACACTAGTAATCCTTACACTTTACTTGTTTCAATTTTATACCACTATACTTGCTTGTACTTTCCAATGTGAGACTTTATTGTTTCCACTTCCCAATGGTAATAGAAGAGATATTACAACCTCTCTAACATCTTCTAATTATTGTTTGAATCACCGTCTCAATTTAAATTTTAATAAACACTTAAATACTATGTATATTTAGTTGGTGATGAAACATTCAAGTATGTAACTATTCTTAATATTTACAACAATTCAACTCAAATCCATCACTTTTTATAATCCAAACCATTCATTTTTTATACATTTACACTATTCAAATATTATCTTTAAATAAAACTATCCAAATACACATGATTCAATTTGAATAACACAATTCTAATTCTATAATTTGGATTCATACATTCAATTTAATGGCAACATTTTAAAAATTCAAATACTATATATGATACAAAGGGACACCTAGACGTTGGTTAAGTGACTGTCTACGTAGGGCATGCAAGTCGAATTTGAAAAAAAAAAAAAAAAAATTCTTTTATTTATTTATTTATCAAATTTTATTTGTTTATGGATTCTAATAGACCCTTCTTTCGTACTCAATGGTCCAGGATGCTTGATTAGGAATAAGATATATGAGTGAAGTTAAACTTTAAGGATTGCTTATTGGCTTTCAAGATTTAAAATTATGAAAACGAATATCCAAAGTCCTCTTCTTCTTCTTCTTCTTTTTTTTTTTTTTTTTTTGTTTTTTGTTTTTGTTTTTTTTAAGATAAAATTTTGTATCTGTGTGTACCTTTCCAGATTATTAATGACTATAGCTAATAACAATAAATTTATAGGTAACTAGTGCTAGAAGTTGAACGTGAGTGTTTACCTACTAGATAGAAACTGATAACTATATTGTAAATAAGAGAACAAGTAAGTTTTGACTAATGTTCCACCAAGTCAGTTATTGAGAGGAATAAGTAAATAGAAAATTTGGTTGCAACAATATTAAATATGGATAAGGATTACATTTATATAGCTGCCACCAGCACACATATAAGGGGCAGTTTTTCAAATGGTGGAACACCTTTGATTAGGACCATTACATATATAGCTAAATTATCACATGCTTTAAAAAATTGCCTGAAAATACATTTATTTTCAAAATTGAACAAAAAAATGAAACCGATCATGTTATGTTGACAAAAATCCTTAAATCTAAGTTACGAAACAAAAAATAAAAAGGTAGATTATTTTGTCTAAAGAAATAGTCAAAACAAAATTTAAAAACCTCTAAAAACGTTCCTTTTTAATTTTGCTTGTTTGAACCCAAATTTGTTATAGATTTCAATTTGTAATTCTCTATTTATGAATGATTTTTATTTCATTTTGTTGATTTTTTTTTTCTGGTTATCAATATTATATTGATGCAGTCAATATCTTTTGAAATATTATTTTGTAAATAAATTATTGTTTATTAGCACAGTCAATATGAAATTTTAAAAAAATCTAAAATCATTCCTCCATTCCACAAATGCAATATTCCCTCATTTTCACGACATTTTTTCTGTTTCCTGATCTTCTTTTTGTTCAATATAATACTAAACTAGTCATTTTATTATTTTGTATAATAATCTATTGTAAATTTATTTTAGAAAATTATTCACATTATATTGACCATGTCTTTTCGTTAAATATCACCTTGACCTGATCATTATGTTGCTTGTTTTTCTCATCAATATAAAATGACCTAGTCATTTTAATACCCTATAGTCTATACCATAATTTAATGTCATTATATTTCTAACAATGATCTACACCATATTGACTAGCGCCAATACATACCTGATGTTTGAACAGGTATGTATAATTACTTTAATCTCACATAGGGGAGATAGACGTTTTAGGGGAGAAAAAAAAAAAAAAACTAATCAAAGAAAGAAAATCAAATAAAAATGCATTTAGAAAATTATTTGGATAAAAAAATGTCAATCCTATGGAAAAAAATGATGGGATAATTGAAATATTCAAATTTCCAAATTCAGTAAACAAAATAATTGCATGAAATAAGGATGGTTTCTTTTTTCCATAAAAAATACCAGAAAAAAAAGTTTTAAAAAAAGTCGAAATATGGACATTTCAAAAAGTAGATAAAAGAATTTGTTTGCCATAAAAAAATGTCTTTAGACAAAGTGTGTGTGTGTGTATATATATATAACAAGTAAGGGTAGATTTGGAAGAATACAAAAATGAATTTCCAATTTCATTCAAATATGAAAATAAGTTGAAAAGTGTCAATTATTTTTCAAAAGAGGTGTTCTAAATAAACCATTTTGTGTAAATACTTCATTTTGTAAATGGACGTTTGGAGAACTTTTGGATTCCAAAAATCTTTTTTTAAAATTTACTATTTAATAATTTATATATATATATATAGCAACAAAACATGCATCTCAGACCATATTCTTTTTCAATCATTCCACTAACCACAAACTTTAAGACTTTTTTTTTTTTCCAAAAGTTTTTACCCCAAATCTGAATTTTTAAAACTCATCTCAACTTCAAAAGTTGTAACGACAAAACTCTGTCTCCAATAGTCCTCAAAAAGGACCCTAAGAATTGAGTGGTCAAATTTTTTTGTCTCGGTAATCGGTATGCTTTTTATCTCAATTCTTCTTGTTGCTGAACTAATTATTTATCTCAATTATTTTATAAATCAAACTTCTTCAAGTTGTAGTTCATAGCAGACATAATGGATTTTTTTTTTTTTTTTTCAACTAGTTGAGATCAATTGGCTGCTTTCAAAACTTTGAATTTCCAATCTTCCTGTTGTAGGATACGTGCATGTGGCCATGTTTTGATGTACGTATTAATTTATTGTTGCTTTGTTTCATAAAGACGTACTATATATATCAATTTGTTAATATGTTGCAAATCAAAGTGTGAAAACGAGATATTATATCACGAGATTTGGATTTTCTCCTTTAGTTGATAAATCAAAAGTTTTTCAAGTACAAGTTCGCCATTGTCACTTGAGGAAGGACGAGTTGAGAAACTCCAAGTACGCATACGAAGTACAAACTTTTAATACCTACAACATATGATAAAACGTTTTCAAATGATTGTTTTTCTGATGCATGTGGTGCATGTGGTATGAATGACAAGTCTATTAGGATAGAATGCTACTCAAAAATTGAATGAAATATCTTTGTTATGTGAAATACCGTGATAGCAGATGAATATACATGGATGAGTTATACTCCTATATGCACACTCACTAATAAAGAAGGTTGGAGAAAGAAAAGTTTTATAAATGTCGTATCGAACTCTTGAATGAGAGGAGGATATATATATATAATGAGAACAAAGATTATGATTTATGACCTTAGGTGTTGTTTAGATTGAGTTGTCCTTCCAACTCCCTCTTAATTGCATGAAACGAATATGTATAGAATGGGCCCTAACATATTTAACTTTTTAGATAGAATTGTAATTGAACATATTCATAATATGAAAATACAGTACATAAATATTTGTCATCATTACCGCTATGTATGCAAAATTCATTAGTATTACTTGTTTCATCAACCTCGTCGATTTCATCAATGAGCTCAATGTCATCTGTCAAGTTGTCTAATAAAAGGAAATCCATATTTTCTACATCAGGATCGACATCAAGTCGATTAAATGTTAAAGAGTCCAATTCAGTTATGTCAACTGCCAAATCAAATTTTAACGAGTTGTTATTCTATGACACCTTGACTTCATTAATGACCTCGTCAAGAAGATCCCATCTATGTTGATAAGTGAAGTGTTTGACAACTTTTCAGTTAGAACCATTCAAGAGATCATCAATATGAAAGGCTTGTTGTGCTTGAGATCCAAATATGAATAGACCATCTTCGTACAGTGAAACATTAACACAAATGCTTGTTTTATTCTTGTAATGTTGATATCTTCTCCTTTCCAGACACATGTCAAACCATTTGCACTTGAGGAGCACAGCGAAATAGTCATTTATATACTTCAATTCGATGATCTCTTCCAATTGCCCAGATTATGAGGTATCTTCTAATTCAGGCGTAAATATTACGCTACTTTGTGTCTTACGTCCACTGTTGTGAATGTATGCAAGGAATTTTATGCCATTAACAAGAGATGGGCACAAAATCTATTCATCCAATTAATCCAACCGAACCAAATATAACATGCAAAACACTTTAGATATCCAAAAACTATTAGATTTAGAGAAGGATGGTATTTTTATTTATCCAATTGGATTATTGGATATTAATTATCAAAATCCACTCAAACCGATCAAATCCAATATACATGTATAAAAAAATAACTTTATATATTACATGCAAACATATTTCTTATCTTTTTAACAAGTCCCTTTGTTGTTGTTTTTATTTTTTTAAATTGGCCTTTCTTTTAGATATAAAATAAATTTCTTTTCTCCTAAAATTCAAAACCCTTAAATCTCGCATCATTTTATTTTCTCTCACAAATATTGACTAATCTGATAACATCACTTTCTTTGCATTGTTGAAGACACGAGCCACAATCCATTGTCGACCTCCAATCCTACATCATCTTCTTTCTCTTGTGTCCTCTGATCGTCAATGCCCAGTGCATCGTTGAATCCCTTTATCTCTTATAGCTTTGGAGTTTGAACTTTTGAGATTTTTTTTTTTTTTCTCTACCTATATCTTTTGTTACATGTAATAAATTTATGATGGATGACTAAATTGGTGTCATGAAAATATGATTTGTCTTTTTTAGTAAGTTTCATGAAAATGGACATGTTTGTATAAGCTTTATAAAAGTTCAAGTACAATCTAATTCAAACAAATCGACTTTGGAGTGGATGATAGAATGCATTGGATTGAATATTGGATTTCAAAATAATTTTTCATAATTGGATTGGATGATGGATGGTTAAAAAAAAAAAATAGTTTGATACAATGCTGACCCCTACCATTAACCACGCAACTAATGCACGACAAGACAAAAATTGTTGTGTCCGATGCTAGAGAAAAAAAAACAAGTCATAAGTGGCCTCTGGTGAATTGATATGTCATAAATTATACATATGTAAAAGATAAGTCAAAATCACTATATGCGAATTGACATAAAGTCTAGATGTTTACCTTCATGTAAAACCACGTAGGAAACACTTTTTCTATAATTTTATTTTAAGTTAGTTGCTCACTAGCGTTCAGGTCCCTCATTTTTTTACTATACCATCGTTTAGGCAGCTCATTAAAGAAGGTTCTACTTCTACAGTTGTCGTCAAAAGAAAATTATGTTTTTCACAAAAATTAAAAAACCGGCTGATGTATTTTCCCTCTTAAATTGTGGATTAGTATTAATTAGTTTTTAGCGATGACGGTAGTTCAAAATATCTCTGATACACACTATCCATGTCTTCCAGCTTGTCACCAGGATGGAATTGAACTCTTTAGCGGTGGCATTTGTAGTCGCTAAAGGCCTTTTCAGGGCGCCAAACTTGGTGTCCAATGTCATTTTTCACGGTGGTTGCTAATTCTTTATTTTTGGAGCCAACCTACCATGTCATTACTTAATCACACGATAGGTTATTAGCAACAATGTGTTTATGCTATGAACATTTAATAGCAACAACATATCATCGTTATCTACCCACTTTTAACGTATGCGTAGCTACAAGTGTTGATTATATTATAAAGCTTTCATGACTGATTGCCCCAGTTGTGGTAGTGCAAGGACAGATAAAAATAAAAATAGTAATAATAATAACAATAACAATAGTATTTTGAAGGATTTGACCGGACTTTGTCGTTAAATTCTTTTCTCAACGGAGTGTATTCGTGGAAAACAAATTAAACAATTGTAATAAGTTTGAATTTTGGCTTGTAAATATATTTAATACTAGTATAAGGCACGTGCCCATGGCACGTGTCCTCTGTATATAGTTATAATTTTTTTTTTTATAGTTATAAATTTATACGAAAAAATGGATTTGTATAAACTTTAGAGTTCTATTCTTTTGTAAGGACGAATATTTTTAACGTTAATGGGTAATTATATTTCTTCACCATGAAGATTTTTTTTACTACATGCCTGTATTATTTAATTTAGTTTAATTTTAATGTTTAGTGAAGATATAATTTTTATTGCTTGAACATTTGAAAAAACAATTAGAATATACCTCTTTTTCATATAGTATAAAATTATAGTAATGATCTTGTGTGCGTTCAACAGATGCGTGCAGTTGAATCACCATGCAGTGCACTAATTACTATTTTTTTACAAGTAAATTGATGTCAGAAAAACACCACACCTCTATCATTTATTTCTCTCTCTGGATGCTTTGTCCCTCCCTTCTTTATCTCTCAACAAAAACCTAGAGAGAATAATTATAAGGAGAGAGAAAGAGAAAGAAGAGGAGAAGCAGCTGGAAATGGAGAAGCTTCTCCATCTACGTCTCAGTCAACATCGTTGTGGTTCCGCCACGGGCACCGACGGTTGAATCTCGGCTTCCGGTTCAACCCGCTGAGACAGACCACCATGATTGTGAATCCAATGCCCAAAGTGCTCGTTGATTCTGTTAATATCCCTAAGCCAATTAATGAAAAAAATCTAAAGCTCATTAAAAGAAATCCAAGTGTGCGTTTTAAGGAAAAATTAACGAAAACAAATATTCTAACAAATATATTTAAAGTAGTAAATTTGATTAAAAAAAAAAAAAAGGAAAGAAACATAGGACATAGTAAGCATGCGTTTGGATATACTATCCAAACTTTAAAATCATAATATAATTTTTGTCTTTTTCTATCAGTTTCAATATACACTCAATTTTTATAACTCAAACTTTAAAAGTCTATAATTTTTCATAGACAAGTACAAAAGAAATTTTTTTTTTTTTAATTATATAGAATTTCGAGACGAACGAACAAGTTTCATATTGATTTTTTTTTTTCGGAACGCATTTCAAGTTTTTACACTTTTTAACTTCAGCAATTTAAACACCTCAATAAAATGTATAATGAATTCAAACTCAAATTCTGCAATCCAAATCTTAGCACTAATCGCATGCTAAGTTTAATAAAATATATGCGTATAATGTAGGGTAAAGCTGCAGTAAAATCCATTTTACATACTCTATCAATGAAGTTTATTTTTAAACCATTAAGATATAATCGAACAGTTGAGATGTTGCTTGTGTATAATAATTATTATACACCTTACTTCATATTAGTATAGATTAATAAATAAAAAATTGTAAAAAAAGACCAGCCCCTTTCTTTCCCCAACGCCAGCGACGGAACCCCCCCACCCCCCCCCAAACGCCGACCAGCCCAGTCCCTCCCTCTTTTTCCCTACCCCAGTGACGAAAACCTCCTCTCCCCCAACCTTCCACCAGTCAAGGTGTATTTTTTAAATTTTCTTTTTTTATTATTTTTTAATTTCTTAGTCAAATATTATTATTAGATAAAATGTATGATAATTACCGTAAATAAACAGTAAAGTTTAATAAAATAAGTGCAAAAAACATATGAAAAATATAGTTATATAAGCAGATGAGAGGTCAAAAGGTAATTTACTGTGAAAGGGAAAATCAGGGTTTTGTAATGATGTGGAGCAGATTGCAACAAAGGGGCCGTAGTAAGTATCATCCTCCTCTAACAATGTCTCGTTTGTGTCATTCACTAAAAAAACGCACTGATAGAGGTCTACACTCACACCCATTTTTTCTCTCCAGCAACTATTACCCCCTATTACTACTCTCCCCTGCAAAAATTAAAACTCTTTTAACTTTTCTTTCCACGAGCTTCAGCCATGGAGCCATGGAATCGGGCTTGATTATCTTGACCCTGTCCTCTCCGAAAATCAGAGATAAACAGAAAAGGAAAAACATAAAGAAATTATCAATTTTGTTTCCGTTTCAAGATCAAATTTATGGATTTGAATCAGGAGTTAAACAAAAAGAGAGAGAGAGAGAGAGAGAGAGAGAGATGGATTTTTGGATTAAATATCAAAATGCTTCGTTAAAAAAGAAAAAAGAAAATTCATCGTTTTCTTTTAATCACATAACAAAAGCAACAACAGAAGAATGAGTCCCACCTGAATGCCAGCTCATGCGGAGATGAGAAATGCAGAGTCATTAAGCGATTCTCTTTATTGTAGTCAATGACTGACAAACACACTGTTTAATAGGTTACCCTTTTTACAATCTTCGTCAAATCCTAACCGTGCAAATCAGATCCACGGACATGTTTCCTCTGCCAGATCTATGTGACCAAATGTTCCGCCGTACGCGAGGCCTTTCCTCTATATGTGTGTGCGTGTGCAGGCATTCGATTGAATTAAACAGAAGGGCAAAAAAAAGTGCATGTGAGAGTTTTGAGAAAGAATTAAGAACATGAAAACAAATCTTTCAATTAAAAAAAAACAGTTGAAAATATAAAATTTAATAAAAAATAACTAAGCAATCAATCAATTGAAGCAAGCAAGCAGTGTCTTGAAGAACAAAAAAGTGCATGGTCATTCTCGCATCTATATAATCTATAGATTTGCGTGTATAAACATAAGCCTATGTTTGATAAATGAGTTTAACTCAAACTCAATTCAAATTTTTCATCTCAATTTTTATTTTTTTCTAAAAAATAAACAAAATTTATAACTACTTTTTAAAAAGTCAACTTAATTCAAACTTAATAAATTTTATCTCATCTCAAACTCAACTCAAATACCAAACGGACCCAAAATGTAAATGATTAGAAGAGAGAAATGACATCAAAGAATATGGGGAAAATCCAAAAAGTACTTCAATGAGAAAAGAAAAAATTTAGACAAATAAGCAAGATTTAAACACTTACTTAATTTAAATGGGCAAAAAAATTTTCATTTAGAGAAATTGTTGTGAATCAATATTTAATCATAATTAATTAGTGATTGAATATGATCAAGAAGTGAAAATATACATATGTATATTGATTAACTATAGACAATCAATCAATCGCTGATTGATCATTAAAAAAAAAAAGAAGATCTTTTTTTTTATTTTAGAAAATTTTGGTCATTTACTCGAAAAACTTCTAAAAAAGGTCATACCCACATATCCCATTTATTGTTGTGTTTTTATTATCTAAAGATGTTTTTACTAATCAATAATTCAATTTGGGAAAATGCAAATTAAATTCTCGATTTTAAACTCCATTGTTTAAATTTGTATTTGAAAATTAATTAATGTGGGTCCCACATTAAATAAGGAATTAAATTTCTTGATAAGGGGAACTTGTTTCCGACCTACGACTTAAGGAATCACATTTCTTCTTGTTTAAAATAGGAGCTAACTAACATCTATACCAATTATAATTTAAATTTTTTTTTTTTCATATAAGGATATATTTGTAACTATAATAATAATGTTATCAATCCATTTAGGGTGGGTATATTGACACCCCTTATTTTACTTTTCTCACCCACTTTTTAAAACTATTACCATAATAATTTTAGAATTAAATAACTACTTGTTCCACTCCTTAATGTTTCCAAAAAAGCCTTATAAACAAATTATTTACTTTTTTTTCTCCTCCCATTACAGTCTAAATTCCTATAATTTTTTTCCTTACCTTTATTTTTTTTTTAATGTTCTGATTTGTTGCACTTTTTAATTCATTTCCACAAGATTTTTTTAGGAGAAGATTCTTTTATTGTGTTTATTATTACTCCTATTTTTCAATAGTTTTTGTAGTTCCATATTATAACTAGTTTTTTGTTTTCTAAAAAATAACAAGTAAATGAAAAGCACATATACATGATATGAATATATAACCAAATATATTGATTTGATGGGTGTCAATAGACCCACCCATTTTTTTATTTCTTAGAAAGTAAACAATATAAAAGGAATTTAATTCCACAAATAACATAATTACTTTTTTTATTATAAATAACTTAACTACTAAACATTTTAATAGAATTCTGAAATTTATTAATTTCGTGTAATTTAATTTCTTTATTCATGGAATTAAATTTTTACCTGACTAGCAAATGTTTCCAAAAATTACTTCCTAAATTTTTAAATGATCAAGTTTAGCAAAAAAATAAAATAAAATAAAATAAAATAAAACTAAATAAACTAAAACTAAAACTAAAACAAAAACGAAAAACGAAAAACAACACTTTAACTTGTCAAATTGTTAAAATTCATACAAACTTTTAATAATCAATATTTAAGTAATATGTTCAATATTAAGTTATAAAACATTTTAAAAACTCCAATAATTATCCATCTTTATTTCTGAATAGTTCGGTTACAAAACAACATCTTCTCAACGATCTCTGTTGCACATTAGATCCTCCACTCCCATTCGCGCATAACTGACCGGACTCGTTATGCTTTCATCAAAGAGATTATCCAATTGATCGACGAGATAGAGAGATCCATTTTTTATTTTGGTCTTTTTTTAGTTTTAAATTTTATTTTTCTTATTAATTTTTTATAATTAATGCTTAAATCTAAAATTTAAATATAAATTGCAAATCTGTGGGCCACATCGTTATAGAGAGTCATTCGCTCGACAAACATACAAAATCAGATTCCAGCAAGGATCCCCAGCCTCCTGCTAAAAACACAATCAAGGATCTTAAAGGAAAAAGATTTATGGGCCAAATATTAATGGAGAATTGAAAGATAAATATCCATTTGAAAAATACATTTTGTATTGTATTTAAATGTAATATATCGAATACAATATGTGCTTAGATGTACCTTTTAGACATTATATTTAATTATAATTTGTGTATTGGTTGTTTGAATTTACATAGTCAATTTAAATGTATATTGATGAGAGAGTGAGGATATGTGATGTGGGTAAAAGTAGAGAGAACAAATAAATGGATTAACAGTCAAATGAATGAATATCCTGTTCAAATTGATATCTATTTTTTCGGTAAATAGATATATTTGTATTTAAATATAATGTAAAGATATCCAAATACAAAACATGCATTCCATTGTATTGAGATTGAATTTACAATAAATATAGCTTTCAAACGCACCATTAAGTCTTCTTTGAGTAACTTTGCTCCCTGGTCTTATAACGTGCTGAATACAATGGAAAATCATGAAAAACAGAGTGGTCAGTATTGTTGATAACAATAATGATGGTCTCCCATATTCAGCCAGCAGCTGGTTGTCGATGTTGATAATGAACTATAATAATTCGTACAATGCAGCCATTAACTGCACTGTTTTCTAACAATAATGGCAATCTCATTATTGATGTTATCGCCAATGATAGTGATGAGAAGTCCAGTTTCTCTCCTTTGAAAAAAAAAAAAAAAAAAAAAAAAAAAACATGTCATTCAGTTACTCCTTTGGGAAGCTCAGTTTACATTAATTAGAAACTTGTATAATAACGCCTGGGGATCAGAAATAGATGGAGAGTTGCAAGAACAAATATTCTACAAGGTTGTTAAGTTTGAAGAGAGAGGAAACTTTAGTTGCTAGCTTTTCTCATACGCCTCGAAAACTTGTTAGGGCCTAAGGAACAGAAAAACAGATTTTAAGGCTACAAAATCCCTGTACAGAATACAGTTGCGTGTTGCCACACGGAATAGTAAATATGTGTAAAATTAAATAGCCATAATTTACATAACATGGAAAATAATACCAAATAACATATTTTTCATAGGTTTTGTGAAGTTTATTGCAAGTTTTTTAAAATATGATTAATTAGAGTATATTTTTACAGATAAATCATTGAATTTTCTAAATAACTGAATATTTGAAAATTTATATTTAATGAAGACAAATTAGAATACTTTCAAATATTTTAAAATATGTCTGTATGAAAAAAGTAAAAACAAAAGTTATAAAAGGAAAAAAAAAAATGTTATGAAAAGACAATGAATTAAATGAGGAAGTGAAAAAAAAAAAAAAAGGAAAAGAGGAAAAATCACTAGTTAAAAAAAGGTTTGAGAATATTATTTTAAGGGGAAAGAAAAAAAGAAAAAAAAAATAGAAAGTAAGGAAATTTTAAAAATGAAAATAAAAAGCAAAACGAATAAAATGAAAGAGAGTAAAAGGAAAAAGAAAATTGCACCCAAAAAAAAATAATAATAATAAAGAAAGAAGCAAAATTGCTACAAGTGGGATATAAACCCACAAACCTCTTGGAAGGTGAGGAATTTGAGCCCATCCCTTCAGTTCTGACTCCTCGGGCTACTAAGGCTTTGTTTGGTTGAAGGGATGGAGAGGAGGAAGGAGGAAGAGGGTTGGAATGATGAGAAATATGAAGGATGGAGATGATTGTACAAATTCATTATGTTATTTGGTAAGCTGGAGGGAGAGTTGAAAGGATGAGCGATAATTTTTTAGATAATTACTATATTGTCCCTTTTATGATTTATTAATAATTTATTTTGGATGTTTAAATAGTATTTTCACTATTATTTGGAAGTATTTGTTGAATTCTTCCATTAGTGGAAGGATCAAAATGGTGGGCCCAAGGGGAAAGCATGTCCCTTCATCTCTCCTCTCCTTCCACTCCTTCCTCTAACCAAACAAAGAATTTATCATCTCCCTGCAACCAAACATACCCTAAAGTACCTTAAGCAAAAAATACATTGCTTCACTTGAAAGACGGCGTTTTGGACAACCCTGTTGTGAACAGGGCTCCAAAACTACCTCTTTTCTAGTTAGTTAGGATTAGGATTAAAGTTAGCATTTGTAATTCTAGAAGCTAGTCCTATATATAAAGTTGGTGAACTTGGTATTTACAAAAACAAATTTTGGATCGGAATATGTGCAGTGACAGATCTAGAAATTTCTCTAAGTAGGAACATACATAAGGAGAAAATTTTTAAAATTAATAACTTTATATAATAAAAAGTTTAATATTTTTTTCCTAAAGAATTGTTTTTACATATTTATTTATATATAATAACTATTACATATAGTTTTTATATTTTGAAAATATTGTGAAATTTATTCTTGAACTTTATCTCAAATATTAACATAAATAAAAGTTTCAAGCTCATGATTTGCTGTATGTTGTTTGTAATTTTCTATTTGAAAATTAAATTTCACTCTAATTTATTTGACACCATTATTTTTGCTTTTAAATGTAATTATTTTTACTAATAAATGAAAACTTACATGCAAAAATATTCAAATTGTTGATAGTTTTAAAATCAATAATTTTTTTAAAAACAAAGAAAAGTTAAGAAAATTAGGAAAAAAAAAAAGTAGATAAAGAAATTAGGAGGAAAAAAAAAAAAGAATCAAATGTTGGTGATGATATTAGAATATAAGAAAAAGTAGACTGTTATAGGGCACATTTGAGAGAAAAAAAATTTTTGAGTTGGGGCAAATTATACAATTTTAAGAAAAGATTGGGTATAATTTAGATTTTAAGAAATTGAGGGGGGCACATGCCCTCCCCCCCCGGCTCTAATGTAAATCCGTGGCTGGATATGTGGATAAATGATATTTTTTTTAATAAGTTATTTTTTTAATAAATTATTATTGAAGTTTTGTAAGCTAAGAAAAATGACTTTTTTTAAAAAAAATGCAATCAATCAATTATTCATTGACCATGATTCATAAGTAATTGATCAATGTTAATATGCATTCTTTATTGATTGGCATTGATTAATTATTGTTTAACAATCTCTGATTAATAATGATCAATTACTGATTGATCAATTAACGATCATTTTTCTAAATTAATTTTTTATTACCATTTACTTAATTAAGTGCTCAAAAACTATCTATTTACCTAATTTTTCCAAAAACTAACTAATCTAAGGGTGGATCTATTGCCGCCCCTCTATTGCTTGCGCCCCTTATTTTGATATATTTTTTTTATACTAAATTAATCATGAATAAAATTAACTTCAAGGACATATATAGTTGTTTAAAAAAAAAAAAAAAAAAAAAAAAGTCTCCATGCCCTTACTAAAACCGCACATCATTATTTTCCAAAAAAATAAAAATAAAAAAAAAACATAAAATAAATAAAATCCTATAATTGAACAATTTCATTTTTTGGTTCCTTATTTTCCAGTTTCCACCCACTAATAACCCCGTTTGTTATTAACCGTATTTTTCCATTTTTTTTCCTCCATGATTTTCTGCTTTATGTACCTAGTATTTAAAAAAAAAAGATGGACTCATGCATTTTTTACATTTTATTTGCGTTTATGCAACTAATCAATTTTACGTACATATATATATGCTTTTTTTTTTTTTTTTGGCGGAAAAAAAAAAGGATTCCATTAAGTCAGGCTGGCTAGAAGCTTGCACACTCACACTTGTGTGTGTGCGTACACATGTTTATTACACATTAATGGAATGTATATATTTTTCCTTAAAAAATTCGCATATATTTTGGCGCTTACCTATTTGAATTTATTATAGTAAAGGGGTTCTTAATTTTCGAGAAATTTGCTTCTCCCATTGGATTCGCTTTATTATTTTCCATCTTCTGTGTTTTTTAGCTTCATATTTTATTGAAGGGGTATAGAAAAATCGATAGTTCTATTGTCGATTGAAATTCTTTAAAATTTTAAGTGTCTTGACACTTCAATATTTTTTTAATTGAATATTTTTCCTTAGCAAAAAGAAGGGAAAAATAAGAAAAGATGAGAATTGTAGAAAGTTGTGGCAAAAGATCATAGCACTTAAAGTTTATGAAAATAAGGAAATAAAATTTAATCGGAAAAAGAAGGAAATAAAACGTGGTTCATTAAAAAAATAAAAAAATAAAAAGGAAGGAAGAAATAATTGGGTTTTGGTTGATGAGGAGAAAGTAGAAGAGATAAAAAAAAAAAAAAAAAAATTACGCTTGGTTTGGTGGGTTAAAACGATAAAAAGAGTTTTTCTGGATGAGGCTTTTTGGAACAAAAAGGAGTGCAATGAGGAATGATTGAAGTTTAAATTTTTAATGATGAGTGGTTTAATTAAATATGTGGTAAGAGTGAATAAGGACGAGTTAATAGACCTCGCCTAAAGTTATTTCTTCCTAGGGATATTAAAGTGAGGTACATTATTTAGTTTGTTTGTTTGTTTTTGTTTTTGCTTTGTTTTTTTTTTTTTTTAAATTTTTATTTTAAGATAGCACGCAAGTTCAAATTATTATTATATACTAAACATCATTTCAAGAAAATTTAGGAAGGCATCGATCAAGCCAAAATTGGCAAAATCTCAAAAGCAACAAATTTCTCTTTTAATTCATTATTAATTTGATTAAAGAAAACAGGGTAATTAGGATAATGACAAGATCAAATACAATCGCATGGAATTTAATTATTTTTTAAAATAATCGCATAGATTTTATTGATAAAAGAGACACAACTCAAGTCTCATCCAAGAAAGAAAAAAGTTAAAATGAACAGCACAACATGACAAACCACACACAACACATGAAAAACAAAAACTTAATTAACACAGTCTACTAAATTTATTTGGAGTGCAAATTCACAATCCCCCAAAAGAGAGCGATCATATCTTGTAGTAATGATCTCCTCCCACCATGCACACAGTGAAACTACATTAATTATGAGCAATGTTTGGTGCAGAAGCATCGGCGGCGGAATCCCCGACAGTGGCCGCCTTGAAAGCCCTCAGTCCTGCAAACGTTGGCACAGTTGCTCGTCCTCACGCACGTCCCCTTGAACCGATGGCTCTGCGATTCGCACGTCCTGCCCTCCGCAACATTTGGCCCCAAACCTGTTCAGATGTTGTTAAAAATCAGTTCCATCATATAGATTTGAAAAGTAAATTTGAATAATAAACTCCAATTTTTGTGACAGAAAATCTTGTACTAAACATTTTAAATAAAACTTAAAAACAGTATTCGGACGGTGATCCAAACAACTAAAACATACCAGTGGCCACCAGCAGGAGGAGGAGGAAAACCATGGAAAGCAAATGCACAGAGCGCCCCATATAATGAGATTGGAGAAAGAGAGATCTAGAGTTTCAGAGAGAGAGAGAGAGAGAGAGTTGTTGAGGGAGACGCAACGACGAACAACTTGCAAAAGGGTGTTTATATAGAGTAAATAGAAATTGGAAAGGAAATGATACTCCCCAGGTGCAATGCACGCTCACTACGTGTAAAGATAAAGTAGATGATGACTTCTACTCAGAAAGATGCAAAAATTAAGGCCTCGTTTGTTGAGGCATTGCAGAACTATTTTTCAAAAAAAAATTTTCCTTTAATTTTACTATCACCATAACTTTAAAATTGTTTTCCAATATCTTCTAAAACTTTAAAATTCATAACTTTATTATTTTTATTTCATAAAAAAAAAACTTTATTATTTTAAGTTTGAATAAGATAATTTTTTAATTATATAAAATTTTAAAAGAAATAAAACAAAATCTATATATCTAATTTACAGTTTAAATTTTTATTTTTTTTCATTTCAAACATTTTATTTTGTACGGCTTTGTTTGATATTTTAGTTTAACTCTAATTAAATTGTGTCTTTTCATATCAATTTTCTCTTATTTTAAAAATTCAATAAAATTTATAACTAATTTTTAAAAATTAACTAATTTCAACATAAAAATTTTATCATACACACGAATCAAACACAAATAATTTTAAAACTCTGTCTCAAATACTGCCAGCAAACAACGCCTAAATTAAAAGCTGAATACTGTTATGATGTGATATGCCTCATCGCACCACCCACCTGAGCACTTTGACAGGATCAGTATATATTTAGCTTTTGACGTAACACAATCTTTTGATCTATATTTGCATATCTGTCTTTTTGCCTTTGTCTTAACGTGTATTTACACACATATATATATGTGTGTGTGTGTGTATACAGGTGATGGTTAGTGTCCTTGTCGAAAGACATCCGTCACTCGTGTAGCAATATATTTGGTTGAATTTGTTTAAACAATTGTGGTTATGGGATCCACGTGGCTTGTTTTTGGGAAGTTGAAATATATAAATTTTGTTGTCAACCGGCTACTGTGGGTAGAAAAGAGTTGGTAACCGAGTAAGTACGTAATTTCTGATGCTGTTTGGTGTTAAAATTATAATTTCATTATTGTTTTTTTACTTTATTTTTTATTATTTGACGTAAATGTCTACTGTCCTGTTTTTAAGACGAGAGCATAACATGAATTTATAAGTAAATAATATGATAGCAAGACCCACATAACATAAATAATGTTTTTAGATAAAATCCAAAGTTAATCAAATTAAAAAATAATACAGATCTATTTAACATATACAATTTTTATTTGTTAAGCAATGAATAAAATTCATGATTTAACTAATGTCCTCATAAGAAATATGTATTAAAAAGATATCATAGATTTGTACTCATGTAATTAGTGGGAGCAACACTATGAAATGAAAAATGAGTTCACACTTAATAACATCAATAAATAAATAGTTTGTAATTTGATCAAAAAGTGGTATTAATTATAGATTCCGTCTAAAAAACAGAAAGAACTACTGTAATAATGTTTTTGATAGTTTACGGTCATTCTAACTATAAAAAAAAAAACAGGGAATGTACCTAAACTATTCAAATATTACTACAATAGTCATTTATATTAATTTTTAAACGAAATTTATTAGTAATTTGATCAAAAATGATACTAACTAATAAATTTTATTCAAAAATTAACATAGAGGACTATTGTGACTTCAAAGAGTGAAACTGATATTTAGACGACATCATAATATAAATGTGTAAGATAATAATATTTAAGTATAACAAATATAACATGATTTAATTTTTTGGCCTTCATTTATTAGAGGTTAACTGGTTACTTCAGGACAAAAAGTTGCATGTCCACCTCACTGTCCTTCAAAACATCTTGACCATTCAATTTTATTTGGACGGTCTATGATCAATGTGAAGGACGTCCCTTCAAATTTATCAGTGAGGGACCATCCTCTATATATATATACATTTGCCTAATCGTTTCCTTTTTCTGGTTTGGAGATTGCCTCTGTTCATTCCATTTGTGGACGTTTGCGTGGATCCCATTTTTAAACCGTGGGATGAATAAATTATCTGCATTTTTCGTAAATAATGAGGACAGATATTAATAAATGTATCAAAACATTCTACTTAAATTAGCATCCTTCTATCACCCTTACCCTCACCCGTGTTATTATATTATTGCCAAAAAAGATAATACAAAAACGTTAAGGAAAAATTAATATATGCAAAAAAGAGAAAACAACCCCAAACAAGGGCCATCAAACAAGAGAAGAAATCCCTTACGTAGCCGGATCCCCTCTGGTTTAATGTTTTGTTTTCTTACTATATTTAAAGAGAAAATGACTCAAAATATGTTGTGACTTTACTTCAACCTTTACTGACCACTTTATTTTTGTGCGTAATTTTAACTTCCTAACTTTGGTCGAACACTTTCTTTCCTTGGGTGTTCTTTTATTTATTTGTTCTATGTTCTATTTGGTATAAACTATAAATGGAGGAGGAAATACCTTTGCCATTTTGACTTTTTGGTTGAGCATTCAATTGTGTGCTAAAATAAATACAGTTTTTACTTCATATTTTCGGCAAGAATAATCTTAGAAACATTAAATTTAATCTCAATTTTAAGAACCAAATATAACTAGTCATTTTTTATTGAGAAGTTGTCAAAATTAAAAAATATATCTATCAACAAAAATATAACAACTCTTTTTGACTAAATAAGAAATTTTATTATCAAGCTACTAAAGGGCAAGAGCCAGACACCAGCAGAGGGACAAGCCCACATAATAGAACTCAGAATAAGATAACCGACCAGCCACCGAACGGCTAGGGAACCACCAAATGGACCTAAAGTCCACAAATCTACGGGACACACGTAGGTATCAGCCCACTCGGAGAAATTCGAAGCAATCCCCTATCCCAAACACAGAGGAAAACTCTTACAACGGGTGACACGAACGCAAGATCTGCCCACCAAACAACACCCAGTCAAACAACGATTAAAACCCGATCAACAAAACCTAGATCAACATAAAAACCTACATGAGGGACCATAAGAGAAACCTCCGCCCTTATTACAAACAAACACAGAAACAGACAAAAGAAAAAGGGGAACCACTACAACCCCCAGCAAAGCCACACCCCTCAACGCCGGAGCAACCATCGGTGCAATCAGATCATCGCGGAAAGAAGGCCAGTAACAAGGAGGAAAAGCTCGCTGCACGTGAGGGACACACGCCACCCATGCCGGGCAATGCAAGCCCACGCATCGACCCAAACCCCTCACCACCGCCCCGCAGCCCAGCTCTCATGGTATCCACAAGCCCTCGTGACGGACGTGCCCGGATCTAAGGATGACGAACGGCGACCAACTCTCCACACTCGGCTCCGAAACGGCCTCGACCCACCCCTCTGATGGCATGAGCATAGTGTCAGAGACCACAGCGAACTCCCCAGCTAGCGATAGAGGCCGGTAGCCCAGCAAAAGGCCTGACCACCTGTAACGACCCGCCTAGCACGGACCGTTACCGTACATACATACATACTTAACTTGTTTTACATACTTATTTACTTGACAAATGTAGGGGAATTTTTTTTTTTTTTTTTCTTTTCTTTTCTATTACTGAAGTACTGTTTGGAATAATATAAACATAAAATATTAAGCATAAATTTTCGGAAGACGTAGCGGCTTTTCCCTTCTTTCACAGTTGCCCAGCCAACTCCACCATCTTGCATCAAAAATCGCCAGTAGGTTGCTTACCTACAGCATAGACATAAGGCGTGAGCTTTCGCTCAGCAAGCACAACTATTTTATCCGCAACTTAAACAATCATAAACTTGGTATAGCATATCCTAACATATGATAATCATGCATGATCCAATTATGCTTTATTATGCTTAATTTATCATGCTTTCATAACAAACTTTTATCTCTTAACTTGCTTATGGGCCCCTTAACATGAGTGACCGTACCGGACGCGCAACTATGGAGTGGTTGGGGCGGCCAATCCATTTCCAACTCAATCCACAGTCCTACCCGACCTTGGACGGGTCGGTACGTCACAGGCAAGCTCGCTTGCCATTATACTTATTTGTCATCTTGACCTTGTTCTTATTATTTGTGAACATGCTTTATGATGTCACATGAATATAACTTGTAATTATTTCTCAGTTATGCTATCTACTAGATTTAGTAAATCATAGCACATAACACACATAATCTCGTATATCAGATTACAACTTAAAATGCCCATGCTGTAGGCGGAGTTGCACTTACCTTTCTCACTGTGTCCCTCTTGAGGTTGTCTTCTAATAGGCACAGCTGCAGGCCTTTCCTGCTTGAATAGGGACGTAGATAAGAGTCTAATTCTTATTATGCAATGTTGGTGTCCTATCCAACATGCCAATGAAATTCTAGTTGTATGTCCCCTAATACCAGATATCTGATTTGGTCACAAAATAGCCATATAACTGCTTGGGAATAATTATTCTTTAATTATTTCTTTTAAGAGATTACGTTGGATAATCTCTTGGGCTAGGTTCTTAATAAAATGTTAGGTTTCCTCAAAACCTTGGCTTGATTACAAATCCTATCCATTTTCTTAACTTTTTGCCATTTACGAAATTCAGCTTTAAATTCCTTTTTGTAAAAATTCCAATTTTTGAAACAAATCTTTATAATGGTCGTTTCCAGGGTTAAGAACTGCCTTTGGAACAGTTTTACGCAAAAATACCATTTTTTTTTCAAAACAGTTTGTAAACTCATGTGCAGGAATTTTTGGTTCCCTGCACACTCTTCATAAAACAATACCAGTTTAAAGATCCATTTGGAATTTGAAAAACTTGTCTTCACGAAAGTTGTAGCTCTCGAAAAATGCTAAAACTTTCGTGTTTTATAAAAACCCAGTTCTGCCTGTACTCACGTCAGTTTTTGTTTGAAGTTGGCTGATCCTGAAAACTGGGTCTAGGCAGACCAGCCACGGGTTTTTGTAAAAACGGAGACCATTGGAGCCTCATTTTTAAATTCTGCTCGTGCTGTTCTCTAGGAAAAATCGTTCCGAGCAACTTTCGTGTTATAACCTTTTCCCAATTCGGCCTCTAAAGCCCTCTAATTCCTATTTTCCCGAAACTGGTCAGTTTGAGTCCGAAATGGGCAGTTTCGGTTGTTTAATCCGGTTTACGTCCTATTTCGTGAAATCTACCTCAACCGAACACTTCGGGAGCCTATAGGGCAAACACACAGCGTTTCTAACGTCCTGCATGAACCATTAAATTGTCCAATTGAATCCATACAAACCAAATTCAAAAGCCTTAAGCCTATGTTTGCATTAACCCTAACTTTGCTTCTTAAATCAACATACTTCAAGCACTGCCCTAGGGCAGATTTTCTGACCAAATCAGGGGACACACACCCTAAGCAATCAAGCATGAAAACCAACCATAAACAAACATAAATCATGCAAGAATTTAAACCATACACCCTTAGATCTACAAATCAAGCACATACACTAAACTAGGCATAAAATAGGGGTTGGACTTATGTCCTTACAACCAAATTGAATCCTCCTCAAACTTTGAATTTAAACTCAAATGAGAGAGTTAGGGCTTGTGGAGTTTTACCTTAGACCAAAGTCAATTTTGGTCACCAACTCTTTCCTCCACCTAGCTCCCCCCCTAGCTCACGGCCACCCTCCAATTGATCACCAAAAATTTTTTTTTGGTTGGCTTCCTTGGTTGCTCCTCTCCAAGCCGAATTCTTCACCAAAGCTTGACCCCAAATTTTCAGCTTTTCTTTCACCCTTTCTCCCTCGGCTTCACACCCCAAAAATCTAAAAAAACTTTCTGAATTTCCCTTGGCTTTTTCCTAGTGCAAAACCGAACCTTAGGAACAAAACCCCCAAGGAAATTTCTGATTTCACTCACCCCTTTCTCTTCTTGGTTTTCCGAATTTTGTGAGGAGAAATTTGGCCAGAATTTGGCTGCTTTTCTCTGATTTTTCCAGCCAAAAACAGCCTCCCACAAGGCCTATTTATAGGTGAGTTTTTGGACCATTTAGCAAATAATTTTTGTTCTCCTTTTTCCCTCAAGTCCTTGGGAAAAATTTATTTCTCTTTTGGCCCCAAAGGACCGGCCACCATGCACTAGAAGGATCCAATATTATCTCAAAAATTTCTTTTATTTTTTTCTTCCCTTGATGATGTCATAATTGGGGTTTTAAATGATGTAATCAAGCTTTTAAGGCTTGTTTGGCCTTTTTTCATGGTAGGCAGTCCAATAT
This sequence comes from Ficus carica, assembly GCA_009761775.1. Classification (NCBI taxonomy): domain Eukaryota; kingdom Viridiplantae; phylum Streptophyta; class Magnoliopsida; order Rosales; family Moraceae; genus Ficus; species Ficus carica. The sequence goes on from VYVB01000525.1 coordinate 96,438, forward strand.
CATGCTAACATAAATATTTTCAATACTGTTAACTATTAATAACAGTATTTTATCACTACACTGCAGTCCAAATTTATCTGCGTAAAATTTGACTGTATAAAAATTTTCTTGTAATTTGAAGTTCTTTGGCCCAAGATACCCCAATTTATGTGCTTGATTTTTCTAGGGTGATTTTAAATCTTACTCTTGTTATCTTGTCTGAAACATGATTTTTTCGCAGTATATTTTCCATACTGCTTGTTCATAAAACAGTATTATCACATGGTTGACTTTTCTAGTCAACTGTTGACTTTTTAGGTCAACTTTAACTTTTTAGGTCAAACTTTGACCGCCATGCAAACTCATGCAAACGTAAAATTTTTTATTCTTCTGACTCAAAATGATACATTCTGAGTTAAGCAATTATTTTCAAGTCTCATAATATCGTGAGAACTTAAAATTTCACACAAAAACCTTGCCTCAGGTTTCTCATAAATACCTTTAAAACATAACATAAGTTTCTTTACAAGAGAACGTAAGATCGTAAAAATTTAGTTATTACAATCTACCCCCCTTAAAAATTTTCGTCCTCGAAAATTAGAATAGATCTGGGTAGTTCTTTCTCATCTCATCTTCCAATTCCCAGGTTGCTTCTTCAACCTTGTGGTTGCGCCATAATACTTTGACCAGGGGAATGGTTTTATTCCTTAGGACCTTCTCTTCTCGATCCAGAATTCGAACTGGCTTTTCTTCGTATGTCAAATCCGTTTGAACTTCCACTGGTTCTTGACTAAGCACATGCGACGGATCTGGTACATACTTTTTCAACATTGACACATGAAACACATCATGCATTGCAGCTAATTCTGGTGGCAAAGCAAGCCTGTAAGCTACTTTCCCAATCCTTTCAAGGATTTCAAATGGTCCTGTATATCTTGGACTGAGCTTTCCCTTTTTGCCAAATCTCATTACTCCTTTCATAGGAGCAATCTTAATGAACACGGCATCTCCAACTTGAAATTCCAATGGCCTTCTACGTTTATCGGCATAGCTTTTCTGTCTGCTAAAAGCTATGTCGAGTCTCTGCTTGATCTTCTTAATATCTTCAGAGGTTTTCTTGATGAAGTCTGTTGTTTGCAGTTGCTTCTGCCCAACTTCCTGCCAGTGGATAGGAGATCGACATTTTCTTCCATAAAGGGCTTCAAATGGTGCCATACCAATCGAAGCGTGATAACTGTTGTTGTAAGAAAATTCGATCAATGGCAGCTTCTGATCCCAGTTTCCTTTGAAATCCAAAACACATGATCTCAGCATATCTTCCAATGTTTGGATTGTTCGTTCCGACTGGCCGTCAGTTTGGGGGTGAAAAGCTGTACTAAACTTTAGTTTTGACCCCATAGCATTATGAACACTGGTCCAAAATCGAGAGGTGAAACGTCCGTCACGATCTGAAATAATGGATTTTGGTACTCCATGCAGCCTAACAATCTGTGACACGTAGACTTCGGCCAAATTTTTCCACTGAAAAGGTGGCTTTAATTGCAATGAAGTGGGCTGATTTGGTCAATCTATCCACCACAACCCAAATTGTGTCATTTCCACTCACCGTCCTGGGTAATCCAACTACAAAATCCATAGTAGTTTGTTCCCATTTCCATTCAGGGAACTCTATTTTCTGTAATTCTCCTCCAGGATGTCGATGTTCAGCCTTAACTTTCTGGCAAGTTAGGCATTTTGACACGTATTCTGCTACTTCGTTCTTCATTTTTGGCCACCAAAAGTTCTCTCGAAGATCCTTATACATCTTGGAAGCTCCTGGATGTACTGAGTATGGCGTTTTATGTGCTTCTGACATGATCTGATCCTTCAAAAATTCAAAGTCGGGAACACAGATCCTTTCCTTGAAGTAGATAGTGCCATCGGCAGAGGTCTTGAACTCCTTGTTCTTTCCGCTAAAAAGTTGTGCCTTTAGCAAAAATGAATCTTTTCCTTGATGCGTCTTGATGGATTCTAACAAATCAGACTGAAGAGTCAGAGAAGATAATTTTCCCGTGATCATTTCCAGGTTGAACTCAGAAATCTCCTTTTGTAATGGCTTTGGAAACGCTTCGATAGACATTAACATGCCTGAGGATTTCCTACTTAAAGCATCTGCTACCCTGTTTGCCTTTCCAGGGTGATAAAGGATCTCGCAATCGTAGTCCTTTACTAGTTCCAGCCATCTACGCTGTCTCATGTTGAGCTCTTTCTGAGTGAAAATATATTTGAGACTCTGGTGGTCAGTGTAGATTTCGCATTTGTTTCCATACAAATAATGTCTCCAGATCTTCAATGCGAAAACTACTGCTGCTAACTCCAGATCATGCGTAGGATAATTCCGTTCATGATTCTTCAATTGTCTTGACGCATAGGCTACCACCTTCCCATTTTGCATCAGGACAGCTCCTAATCCGTTCTTGGAAGCATCACTGTAAATTACGAAATTTCCTGCATCTACATCAGGAATAATTAACACGGGCGCACTTGTTAACTTCTTCTTGAGCTCTTGGAAATTCTCCTCGCATTTCTGAGTCCATTCATACTTTTTATCTTTTCGGGTAAGGGCTGTGAGTGGTGCAGCAATTTTGGAAAATCCCTCGACGAACCGTCGGTAATATCCGACTAACCCAAGAAAACTTCTTATTTCCGTAACACTTTTGGGTACCGGCCATAAACTTACTGCTTCCACTTTCGAAGGATCTACAGAAATTCCTTCTTTCGACACAACATGCCCTAAGAAATGAACTTTCTCCAACCAAAATTCACATTTCGTGAACTTAGCATAAAGCTGATTTCTCCTCAACGTTTCCATTACCATCCTAAGATGTTGTGCATGTTCCTCCTTGGACCTTGAGTAAATCAAGATGTCGTCGATAAAAACGATGACAAATTTGTCCAGATATCCCTTGAATACTCGGTTCATAAGATCCATGAAGGCAGCTGGAGCGTTAGTTAATCCAAAGGGCATAACTAAGAACTCATAGTGCCCATATCTAGTACGAAAAGCTGTCTTGGAGATGTCTGCCTCCTTAATTCTGAGCTGATGGTACCCTGATCGTAGATCGACTTTTGAGAACACGACTGCTCCTCGGAGTTGATCAAAAAGATCGTCAATCCTTGGAAGAGGATACTTATTCTTGATCGTAATCTTGTTTAGCTCTCGGTAATCGATGCACATTCGAAATGATCCATCCTTCTTCTTGACGAACAAAACGGGTGCTCCCCATGGAGAATAACTTTGTCGGATGAATCCTTTGTCGAGCAGTTCTTGTAACTGCACTTGAAGTTCTCTCAGCTCAGCTGGTGCCATACGATAAGGGGCTTTCGAAATTGGTGCAGCTCCAGGTAGCAACTCAATCTCAAAAGAGATTTCTCTTTCTGGCGGAAGTCCCGGCAAATCCTTCGGAAAAATATCTACAAATTCCTTAATAACGGGAACATCTTCCGGTGTCCGCTCCAATTCTTGATCCTTGTCCACCATGTTAGCTAGATATCCTTGACAACCATTAGCTAACATTTTCCAAGCCCTGATTGCGGAAACGAATCGAGTTGTTGGGCTCCGAGACTGACCATAGAAGTTGAACTCTGCTTCGCCGTAAGGGTTTGAACGTCACGCACCTCTTTCGACAGTCAATCTTGGCGTTGTATTTACTCAAAAAGTCCATTCCTAAGATCACATCGAAATCCTGAAGCTTGATCGCGATGAGATCTACATATAATTCTCTGCCACAAATTCCTACGGATGAGTTTCGTATCCAAAAGTTGGACCACAAAATTTCTCCGGATGGCAGAGAGGTTTTAAAAGGTTGTTCTAGACTATCCACACATCTTCCTATCTTCTGAGCAAATTCCAACGATATGAACGAGTGGGTGGCACCAGAATCAAATAGGACAATTGCATCATAGGTGGCAATAGAAATCTGACCTGTCACCACATGCGAAGTCCCAGCTTCTGCATCTCCCTTTGTATAGGCGTAGATTCTGGCTTGCGGTTCAGGAGCCTCTAATCTGCCTTGAGTGATCGAGGGTCCTTCGAGCTTTGCCTGGACTGCATGCAACTGGCTGTTAGGGTTCCGGCTTGGATATGAGGGATTCTGGCCTTGGGTGTTCAAAGTGCAGTTCTTTGCAAAATGGCCTTCTTTGCCACAGAGGTAACAAGCATTTGAACCCATCCGGCATATTCCCGGGTGTTTTCTCCCGCACTTGGTACACACTGGGTAGCTATTACTATTGCCCTCATTTCCACGAGCAATCTTTTTCTGAGGGTAGTTTCTTGGCTGACCCTGGCCAGAAGAGTTTTCCTTTCGTTTATTCCTTCCGAACTGCTTAGAGCCTTGAGCAAAATTGCGGGGTTGACCTTTCTGGTTCATTTCAAAATTCTGACGGGGTTGTGTCTGCTTCCCCATGGCCTTTTCTTCCTTCTTTGCCTTAAAGAACTGAGCCCGTTCTTCTTTGTCTCGGTTAATCCAATACTCTGCTCTTATGGCTCGACTAATACAATTAGATACCCGAGTAGGTGGACTATCACCAGCACTGACTTGCTTGGCGATATCTGACCGAAACATCTTCATCATCAGTCTAACTTTTTCTGTTTCACCTGGCACCAATTCCGGGCATAACCGGGCTAACTGTTCAAACTTATTAATATCCTCCATTACCGTCATCGTTCCCTGTCTCAAACTCGTAAATTCATCCTGCTGGGCTGCCAGGATTTCTCTGTTAAAGTACATCGTTCGAAACTCCGACACGAAATCTTGCCAGCTCATGGTCGTAACATCACGGCGCATCTGGACAGTCCTCCACCAGTGTCTAGCGTCTTTCTTGAGAGCGAAGGAAGCACAGAGAACTTTTTCCTGTTCAGTCAGCCGCATAAAATCCAAAATAACTTGGATGTCAATCAACCAATTGTCAGCGGCAATTGGATCTGTGGGTCCCTCGAATTCCGGTGCTTTCATCCGTCTAAACCTTTCATAAAGCAAATCTTCCCGTACTGGAGGTAAATTCACTTGTACTCCAACGGGTGCTATAGGAACCTCTGGCTGAACCTCTGGTTGAACATCAGGTACCGGAGGTACTGCTGGAGGTACTCTGACATTTTGAGGGGGAACCTCGTTAGCCTGAGGTCTTTGATTGATCTGAGCTAACTGCTCCCGGAGTCTATTTGTCTCCTGCTGCTGTTCAAGTAACTGTCGTTGCAAATTTGCTACAACAGTTGCTAGATCCGGTGCAGGTGGATTATGGTTTACCGGCATTGTTCTGCTCTGGAACTGCAGGGATCGGCTCCTCTGGGGGTGCTGGTCCTACCTCGTATAACGGCTCCCCTAAACCAGCATCGTCTACGGGTGCCTGATGATCACCCTCAGCGGCCCCCGTCTGCTCTGTATTAGCGCGTACCTCAGCCCGCAAAATCTCCTCTATCATGTACTCTACGGTCATCCTGGGTGAGGGAAAAGGAACATGCTGGCGAATACGGCTAGGTAAGCCGTTCTGCAAAATCGTCAACGCCTCCAATACCGGGTGGGTCAGGTCCTGAGAAACGTAGGGCAACATGGCCTCCTGAAATCTCATGCAGTAGTGGGCCATGGTCTCGTGAGGATATGCATGCCACTCAAGTGTGTAGCTGTGGTATCGCCTGTCATACATATCTCTGTAAATATCGGGATCACGCTGAGGCGCTCCTGGCCCGTAATCCAATATCGGCCCAAAACGTCCAACCATCAGTGAGCGAAAATGCGCCCAAGTCCGGCTGGGTAGCTGTGGCTCCCCTACTGATATCCACCAAATACGGGCGTCTCCAGTCAGGCATCGACTACCCAAAGAAACCTGCAACCGACCTGGGATATGGCTGGTACGGAAAATAAGCTCCATGTCGTATAACCATGCTCCCAAGGATATCGTGTGACTCGTACCGTCAAAGGATAACGGATGTGCCTCATAAAATGACGATATGGCCTCTCGGTCCGCATCAACGTGATCCGGATCCATGTCGACGAATCTACATACCAAATCACATAATAAATGTTTACGCATAAACTAACTTTAACTTACAATGATAGTGGCGATGGCAGGCGAACTGTGAAATCAGGTAGCAGGGAACCGCTCTGATACCAACTCTGTAACGACCCGCCTAGCACGGACCGTTACCGTACATACATACATACTTAACTTGTTTTACATACTTATTTACTTGACAAATGTAGGGGAATTTTTTTTTTTTTTCTTTTCTTTTTCTATTACTGAAGTACTGTTTGGAATAATATAAACATAAAATATTAAGCATAAATTTTCGGAAGACGTAGCGGCTTTTCCCTTCTTTCACAGTTGCCCAGCCAACTCCACCATCTTGCATCAAAAATCGCCAGTAGGTTGCTTACCTACAGCATAGACATAAGGCGTGAGCTTTCGCTCAGCAAGCACAACTATTTTATCCGCAACTTAAACAATCATAAACTTGGTATAGCATATCCTAACATATGATAATCATGCATGATCCAATTATGCTTTATTATGCTTAATTTATCATGCTTTCATAACAAACTTTTATCTCTTAACTTGCTTATGGGCCCCTTAACATGAGTGACCGTACCGGACGCGCAACTATGGAGTGGTTGGGGCGGCCAATCCATTTCCAACTCAATCCACAGTCCTACCCGACCTTGGACGGGTCGGTACGTCACAGGCAAGCTCGCTTGCCATTATACTTATTTGTCATCTTGACCTTGTTCTTATTATTTGTGAACATGCTTTATGATGTCACATGAATATAACTTGTAATTATTTCTCAGTTATGCTATCTACTAGATTTAGTAAATCATAGCACATAACACACATAATCTCGTATATCAGATTACAACTTAAAATGCCCATGCTGTAGGCGGAGTTGCACTTACCTTTCTCACTGTGTCCCTCTTGAGGTTGTTCTCCTAATAGGCACAGCTGCAGGCCTTTCCTGCTTGAATAGGGACGTAGATAAGAGTCTAATTCTTATTATGCAATGTTGGTGTCCTATCCAACATGCCAATGAAATTCTAGTTGTATGTCCCCTAATACCAGATATCTGATTTGGTCACAAAATAGCCATATAACTGCTTGGGAATAATTATTCTTTAATTATTTCTTTTAAGAGATTACGTTGGATAATCTCTTGGGCTAGGTTCTTAATAAAATGTTAGGTTTCCTCAAAACCTTGGCTTGATTACAAATCCTATCCATTTTCTTAACTTTTTGCCATTTACGAAATTCAGCTTTAAATTCCTTTTTGTAAAAATTCCAATTTTTGAAACAAATCTTTATAATGGTCGTTTCCAGGGTTAAGAACTGCCTTTGGAACAGTTTTACGCAAAAATACCATTTTTTTTTCAAAACAGTTTGTAAACTCATGTGCAGGAATTTTTGGTTCCCTGCACACTCTTCATAAAACAATACCAGTTTAAAGATCCATTTGGAATTTGAAAAACTTGTCTTCACGAAAGTTGTAGCTCTCGAAAAATGCTAAAACTTTCGTGTTTTATAAAAAACCCAGTTCTGCCTGTACTCACGTCAGTTTTTGTTTGAAGTTGGCTGATCCTGAAAACTGGGTCTAGGCAGACCAGCCACGGGTTTTTGTAAAAACGGAGACCATTGGAGCCTCATTTTTAAATTCTGCTCGTGCTGTTCTCTAGGAAAAATCGTTCCGAGCAACTTTCGTGTTATAACCTTTTCCCAATTCGGCCTCTAAAGCCCTCTAATTCCTATTTTCCCGAAACTGGTCAGTTTGAGTCCGAAATGGGCAGTTTCGGTTGTTTAATCCGGTTTACGTCCTATTTCGTGAAATCTACCTCAACCGAACACTTCGGGAGCCTATAGGGCAAACACACAGCGTTTCTAACGTCCTGCATGAACCATTAAATTGTCCAATTGAATCCATACAAACCAAATTCAAAAGCCTTAAGCCTATGTTTGCATTAACCCTAACTTTGCTTCTTAAATCAACATACTTCAAGCACTGCCCTAGGGCAGATTTTCTGACCAAATCAGGGGACACACACCCTAAGCAATCAAGCATGAAAACCAACCATAAACAAACATAAATCATGCAAGAATTTAAACCATACACCCTTAGATCTACAAATCAAGCACATACACTAAACTAGGCATAAAATAGGGGTTGGACTTATGTCCTTACAACCAAATTGAATCCTCCTCAAACTTTGAATTTAAACTCAAATGAGAGAGTTAGGGCTTGTGGAGTTTTACCTTAGACCAAAGTCAATTTTGGTCACCAACTCTTTCCTCCACCTAGCTCCCCCCTAGCTCACGGCCACCCTCCAATTGATCACCAAAAATTTTTTTTTGGTTGCTTCCTTGGTGCTCCTCTCCAAGCCGAATTCTTCACCAAAGCTTGACCCCAAATTTTCAGCTTTTCTTTCACCCTTTCTCCCTCGGCTTCACACCCCAAAAATCTAAAAAAACTTTCTGAATTTCCCTTGGCTTTTTCCTAGTGCAAAACCGAACCTTAGGAACAAAACCCCAAGGAAATTTTCTGATTTCACTCACCCCTTTCTCTTCTTGGTTTTCCGAATTTTGTGAGGAGAAATTTGGCCAGAATTTGGCTGCTTTTCTCTGATTTTTCCAGCCAAAAACAGCCTCCCACAAGGCCTATTTATAGGTGAGTTTTTGGACCATTTAGCAAATAATTTTTGTTCTCCTTTTTCCCTCAAGTCCTTGGGAAAAATTTATTTCTCTTTTGGCCCCAAAAGGACCGGCCACCATGCACTAGAAGGATCCAATATTATCTCAAAAATTTCTTTTATTTTTTTCTTCCCTTGATGATGTCATAATTGGGGTTTTAAATGATGTAATCAAGCTTTTAAGGCTTGTTTGGCCTTTTTTCATGATAGGCAGTCCAATATCATGCTAACATAAATATTTTCAATACTGTTAACTATTAATAACAGTATTTTATCACTACACTGCAGTCCAAAATTTATCTGCGTAAAATTTGACTGTATAAAAATTTTCTTGTAATTTGAAGTTCTTTGGCCCAAGATACCCCAATTTATGTGCTTGATTTTTCTAGGGTGATTTTAAATCTTACTCTTGTTATCTTGTCTGAAACATGATTTTTTTCGCAGTATATTTTCCATACTGCTTGTTCATAAAACAGTATTATCACATGGTTGACTTTTCTAGTCAACTGTTGACTTTTTAGGTCAACTTTAACTTTTTAGGTCAAACTTTGACCGCCATGCAAACTCATGCAAACGTAAAATTTTTTATTCTTCTGACTCAAAATGATACATTCTGAGTTAAGCAATTATTTTCAAGTCTCATAATATCGTGAGAACTTAAAATTTCACACAAAAACCTTGCCTCAGGTTTCTCATAAATACCTTTAAAACATAACATAAGTTTCTTTACAAGAGAACGTAAGATCGTAAAAATTTAGTTATTACACCACCGGCCCCAGATCTACCCCAATATCTCTCAGAGCCTCTCTCTCTTCTTTCTCTCTCTAAAAATTTCCTCCATTCTACTTGGGAGCACCCAACAAAAAAATATAACAACTTATTATCACTTCATAGGCATTAACATTTTCATGAATTAAATATTCTTTTATTAATAAAGCTGAACATTTGAAAGACAAACTTTTATTACAGAGTAACATTTGATAAATAAATCATACATACTAATGTGCCTTTCATATATTTTAATTTATATTAAAAATGACAACTTATATTGTCACGTCATTAGTATATTTAAAATCTTAACTGTCCTTTTATATGATTTAAAACATGCCAAATCAAAGTCATGTTTTTATCCCAACAAAGGGATTTTGAACATTATAGGCCAATTAGTTGGTTGATTGAAGTAAAAATCATAGTTTGAAAACATTGGAAATTAATAGTACAATTAAGGGCCTGTTTTGGAGACTTTTGAAGGAGTTTTGTAGATTAGTTTAGAACTTTGTGTTTGGTTGAAGAATGAATTAGAAATAAATTATGATATAAAAAATAATGCAAAAAAAAAAAAAAAAAATTCAAAATGAATTATTGTTTGTCTATCTCACTGTTGTGAGTATTTTAACTCAAGAATCATCTCATTTCGATTTAAAAGAAGAAAGTTATGGACTTTTATTTTGAATATGGAAGAGAGATAAAATGAGTTGTAGATTTGTTAGTTTTGCTATCCAGATGACAAAACACCATCTGGAGACTCATCCCAAACGGTGTGAGTTTTGCTGTCCAGATGACAAAACACCATCTGGAGACTCATCCCAAACAGACCCTAAGTTTAGGTACACGTAATATTCCCATTTTACCCTTCACTAAAAAAAAAAAAATCCCTTTTTATGCCTAAATGATTTTTTTAAAACTTTTTTTTTTTTTGTTTCTCTTCCCCTTGACCTGCTCTCCTGTAATCATAGTACATATGACGTCTACGAAACGACAATAGTGAGGCACCGATGACGGTGAGGCGACTGTGATCGACACCTCTAATGGTGGCTACCATGGAGTTTGAGGGGAAAGACGAAGAGAGATGGATGAGAGAGAAAGTAAGAGAAAAATAGGGGGAATATAGAGGAATGGAGATCGCAAATTGCCAACATTGTCTAGAGATTGCGAAGTGCCGCTATCAATTGGATTTAGTGCCAGTTGGAGATCGCGAAAATGAAATCTAGAAATCGAGTGAACGTCGCGACCCTAATATGGAAAATTAAATTGATACATAAGTTACTTATCTATCAGAGTAAATTAAGAATTTACACAAATCAAAAAATAAATCATTTACAAATCAAAAAATAAATTATTTACATAGTAAATTAAAGATTTACATGTAAATAAAAAATTTACGTAAGTAGAGGATCTATAGATAAATCAAAGATTTACACACGCGGACAATAGGTGAATCAAATATTCACATTTAAATAACGATTATTGAGTAAATATAAGATTTACACAATAGAGAGAAAACTTTCCCAAATTAAACCCTAGATCATTATGGCTGCTATGTTGCTATTAGAGTCGTCGATGCTGGAGAAGACAACTGATAGTCAAAGATGGCGATGACCAGCAACGAATGGCGCGGGCCTGAGCTTCACAACGACAACTACAAAATGACTACGGTGAGGCAACGATGACAACAATGATCGACGACCTCTGGTGGTGGCTGTCAAGGAGCTCAAGGAGAGTGACGAAGAGAGACGGACGGGAGAGAGGGCGAGGAGATTTATGTGTAAATTATGGAGGGTATTTTTGAAATTTTGGTTTTCTATAAATCCTTAGTTACCGTAAGTATGCTCTTACTTCCACTCCGAAACTTTTTGGCTATTTATTTGAACTCCTAGAGGTTTTTGACCTAGTTTCCTACACCCATAAATAAAACATTAATCTCTTAACACAGCAGTCTAAAATGAGTCTTAAGTAATGTTTTTAAAATCATAAATCATAAGGGGCTATAAGCAAAGGAAACTGGATAAATCCTTTGACAGACTCATGGGGGAGGTCAACAAATTTGAGATTTTTTTAATTAAATTTATTATTATTTAAAAAAAAAAAAAAGCGATTTCATATATCTTTTGGAACTAATGATAGAAAAGATTTGGGAAGAGAGAGAGAGAAAGAGAGAGAGCAAGAAATAATAAACATAAATACTTGTAGTAGTTTGATCACCTGAGTATGTACATAATTAACAAATTAAATAAAGACCGACTTTCTAAGGACGAAAAGATGATAAAAAGAAACGACAACACAAAATTCTTGTCGCAACCCAAACAGCCAAAAAAAAAAAAATGGGGGGAAAAACGTAGCTAATGTCGCTTCACTCCCATGTAACCGAAATCATAGAGTTGGCAAGTTCAGACTCTTCAAAACTCAACTTACTATCATAATCCAACGTCTTTGAAGCTCCCGGTATTGCTTGCGTCAAGCGAAACGCCTTTGTCTCGGCTTCCGTTAGTTGTGAACAGCAGAATGACCATAGCAGCTGCAAAAACAAATAACTAATTCTGACACCAGGAGAGTACAGATAACCTCGTTTTGTTCTCATAAACGGTTTTATTCGACCACTACTTGTGAAAATGTCACTAGCGGCCTAGGAAACACACATGGACACCATGCTACTGAATTCCAATTTTAGACAAATTCGCCCGAGAAAATCGAGAAAAGAAGAAGATAACGTGGCAGCATGACAGTAGAACAGATAAATTAGTTCCTTTTTTAGTATTTTTTTTAATGGATAGATCATGGAATGGGATATTGCTTACTAACACCTCTCATCTTCTCTGATTGTTCAAAATGAAGCTCATTATAATGCACCGACAACGACATCAACAACGAAGTGAGAAGGATGTTAACTGGTATAATCGAACTTATGAGCATTGAAGCATTCAGAGAAATTAGACACAGACAATTGATGCACAGCACCCGTAGTTGATCACAAGAAATAACCACCTGATAAAAATTCTGTCATCGATTTTTACCTGAATGGGATCAGTGTGGAAGAAATTCCTCTGCACCCTACGGCCATCTGGAAGACGGATACCAACCCTACATAGAAGAGTCTTATCACCCTTGGGTTCCTCTGTCAAAAGTGGATAACAAGGCTTCTTATCTTGGCATGTTATCTCCTCCGGGTTTGTAAGGTTTACATCTTCAACTTGGGAACCTGATCCAATTGTGTCTTTTATACTTTCCATAGAAGCTGCAATTGCATGCAAAATTTCCTCGTCCTCTTCACTAGTCTTATCTGCAACTACTGGTGCATCTGAAACCAAATCAGCAATTGAATTTTGGAAACAAGGAATATTAAATGAAAAAATGCCGGAAATTTTTCTTCAACTCAAAAAATATAAAGCAAACTGAAACAGTGAAACTTTTCCTTCTTATCTCTTGAACCAACAAGTACAGCGACTTGAACGTGCGGGAACATAAATGCTATCTACATAGGCATTTAAAAAAGTAAGACTGTAAGAGCCTCTAATAAGCATTCCTTCCCTTCCCGCTTCCCTAATAAGCACTAACAAAAAAAAATATTTAGTTATTTCCCTTTTAAAGGATTATGAAATCTATTAGCAATTAATAAAAGAATAATACTAGGGACACCAATTCTAATCCTAACTTTTTAAATGCCAACCTATATTGCATTCTTTAATTGATAGGTATTTAACATATTAGCATTTTAAAATCAATAATCCTAACAGCCAGATTCCTTCAAGACCACCACCCCAGGCCCAAAAAAAAAAAAAAAAAGAGCAGGAAAAAACAACTAAAAGGAAGGTGGTGAATAAGTTAGATTTGAGTGAAGGAATAAGGCGGACACCAATCTGAACAAAGTTTTGGGTAAAGCTGGAGTCAAAAATACACATCTCATCAAATGACTATTTGCACCTTTAAAAAAAATAAAAATAAAAAAAGGGGCACAATTAAGAGTTCATAGAACTTGGTTGTGTAATACCTGAAATTTTGATAACTCTAGATTTCCTTAGAAACAAGGAAACCTAAGTCTGAATCATGACTGTAATAGAATAACCGTATGGGTTTGAGTTCTCGATCAACTAGCTACGAGACTCAACGATAGATTATTTAGTCAAGTATAAGGCGTTTTAAGGAAAACGGCATGATAAAATTTCATGATTTCATGTTGGTCAAAGTTTGATCAAGAAAGTCAAAGTTGACCAAAAAGTCAATGGGTTGACTAAGAACGGTCAAGGGTATGACTGTACAATAATAGGATAAGCAGTATGGGAAAAATACTGTGAAAACCGTCTTTACGGTTGAGATAGCATGAATAGGCTTTAAAAACCACCTTAGAAAATCAAGCACACCAAGTAGGAATTAAAGACGAAAAAGGGCTCGGAAAAATAAGAAAAAATTTTATACTGTCCGTTTTTACAACAGATAAATTTTAGTTAAATAAATACTGTGTATAAATGAACACATTATTGGAAATATCTGTGTAGCTCAAAAATGGACTGCTTAATGATGAGAATAGCCAAACAAGGCCTAAGGTGAATGACATCACCTTATCCTTTAATTATGACATCATAATCATTTAAATTGGCTTGGAAAGAAATTTTTTGGCTTGTTCACCAAGCATATGGCCGGCCACCTCACCCTCCCCTTTGTGAAATTTTTAATTTTTAGGGGTTTTCGGTGCAATTTAGCAAAGTTTTCAACCTCTATAAATAGGGGTGGTTGCTATTCATTTTATTGGAAAAATTTGGCCAAACTCTTGCCATTTTCATTCAAGAAATCCGAAGCTTGGGGAGAGAAGTGAGAGAAAGGAAAAACAAAAATTTTCAAGGGGGTTTTGCTTAGGGAATGTTCGGTTTTGGTGTGGATCAACCAAGGAGCCAAGAGAAAATTTTTGGGTCCCTAACTAGGTTGAAGCCGTGGGCAAGGGAAGGCAAGGGAGAAAGGGGAGTTGCAATTTTCAAATCCTAACTTTGATCTAAGGTAACTTCCTTGAGCCCTAATCCTTTCATTAGGTTTAATTTGGAATTTTATTTGTGTTTCAAGTTGGTTTTGTAAGGACATAAGTCCATTCTAATTTCTTGCCCAGTTTGGTTAGTATGTGCTTGATTTGGTAATTAAGGGTGGTTGGTTTGATTTTGTGCCTTGCTTCTTGATTTATGCTTGTTGGTTGATAGGTTGCTTGCTAGATGTGAATGGTTGTGTGTCCCCTGATTTTTATGGTCCAAAATGTGCCCTAGGCAGTGCATGTTTAGCTGCTAGCTTAAGGGTGAATGATTGATGCTTGCTTGAGTAAGATGCAAAAGTTAAAACCATGCAAACCTAGGTAGGACAGTTGGGTTTTGGTTTGCATGGACCCATTCGAGCTGCATGTGGGTGTATGTGGGACGTTAGAAACACTGCATGTTTGTTGTGTAGGCTCCCGAAGTGATCGGTTGAGGTAGATTTCGCGAAATAGGACGTAAACCGGACTTAACAACCGAAACTGCCAGTTCGGATTCGAAACTGGCTAGTCTCGGGAAAGTGAAAACTTGAGGCCTTTAGAGGCCGAATTGGGTAAAACGTAAAACACGAAAGTTGTTCGGAACGATTTTTCCTAATGGTCAGCGTGGGAAGAATCTCAAAATGAGGCTCCAATGGCCTCCATTTTTATAAAGATCCGAGGCTGGTCTGCCCAGACCCAGTTAACATGATCAGCCAGTTTCAAATAAAAAACTGACAAAAATACAAGCAGAACTAGATTTTTCATAAAACACGAAAGTTTTATGATTTTTCAAGAGCTAGAACTTTCGTGCAGACAAGTTTTTCAAATTCGGCATGGATTTTTAAAACTGACACTGATTTACGAGGGGTGCGCAGGAAACCAAAAATTCCTGCACATGAATTCTTACAAACGTTTCCGAAAAACTGTATTTTGTTTAAAACCACTGTTTTGATTATGGAAACTGTTCCAAAGGCAGTTTCCATACCTAAATGATTTTTACAAAGATCTATTTCCAGAATATGAATTGTTATGAGTTAAGTAAAAGATTTTTGAAGTTAATTTACCCAAGTTTCCAAAGAAATGGAAAATGGATTTTTAAACCAAATTAGGTAAGCAGGATGATTATGGGTAATAACCGGAAGTGATATCCGAGTTACTGGGCCAAAGCCTAAAGCTCAAGTTTGACCCATATAGGGTTGACCTTAGTTGACCAAAAGTTGATTTTGGTTGACCAAGAGTTTGACTACAATTAACCTTAAGGGTTAGTCAAGATAACCCTAAGGGATACCAAGATTAGTAAAATTGGGCTAAGATATAGGGTTAATTGAGGTAACCCAATAATTATGGACAAGAATAAAACCCAAGGTTAGGAAGGTAACCTAACCCTAACGGTATGTATAAAGGTTTAGCACATGAGGTTATCCAACGTAACCTCTTAAGAATTAATCTATATTGGGTTGTTTTTTAAATAATAGGGTTACTATTTGTAACCTAGTAAGACATCTAGTATCGGGGACATACAACTAGGATTATGTAGGCATGTTGGTTAGATCACCAACATTCCACAATACTAATTAGACCCTTACCTATGTCCTTCATCAAGCAGGAGGAAACCTGCAGTTGTACCCAGAGGAGAAGCAGCACTACGTAGGACAGGACATAACAAGAGAAGTAAGTACAACTCCACCTACAGCATGGACAAAACATTTTTGTTGCATGTTGTGTTTTAAGAAATCATATATTGATTTACATGATTTACCTATGATATGTTATGTTAAGTTTATGATAAGTTTATGCTATGATTTTATGCTATGAAGTTATGTTATGAAGCTTATGTTACGATAAGTTATGTTATGAAGTTATGTCATAATAAGTTATGCTATGAAGTTATGTTATGAAGCTTATGTTATGATAAGTTATGTTATGAAGTTATGTTATGATAAGTTATGCTATGAAGTTATGTTATGATATGTTATGTTATGGTAGGATATGTTATGATGTTATGTTATGGTAAGTTAGGTTATGATAGGTATGTTATGTTATGATGTGTTATGTTACGAGGTATTATGTTATGATACATTATGCTAGAAAGTTTTAAGTCATGATTGAGATTGTTTTATGATGTATGTTTTGATACGTGACATCATGAAGCATGTTCACAAATATTAAATCACATGGTAAGAATAAGTTAAGTCATGAGATAGGATAAGACAAGTTAATGTTATGGTATCGTACCGACTTGCCACGAGGGCGAGTTTAAATGGTTTGGTTTATGGTTTGAATTGGATTGGACTGGCTGCCCCAATCACTCTATGTAAACGATTAGTTTCATGGTTTGATTTGGTTTGGACTGGCCGCCTCCAACCACTCCATAGCTATGTACCACGGTACGTGCACATATGACATGACATGTCAGGGATTAGAACTAAGTTAATGAAAGCATAATTAATTTATAAGAAAACATAATCGGTTCACGCATTCTTGCACGCAAAATTTTTTGTGGATTGAATATTGTACTTACTGGGCAATTAGCTCATTACTTACGTTCATGCTGTAGGTAAGCAACCTAACGGCAGTACTTAATGCAATACTGTGGAGAGTTGGTGCTGCGGACTGTGAAATGTGGGATGGACACCGCCACGTGTTTTGAAAAATATACTCTATAAAATATGTTGTAATGAAAAAGGGTTTTCATGATGTTTTAAGTATGAATGTCAAAGTGTATGTATGTATGGCAAGCAAGTTGCCTCGTGTTGTACCGATCCGCGCTAGGTCGGGTCTGGTCCACGATCTTGGTACTCAGGTGAGTACATATGAATACGTATGATGATAAGTTAAGTTTTATGTATGGGACTAAGTCAAGTTTATGTTTGAGAGTAAAAGAATTTTAAAATAAAGTTTTAAAGAAAAAAAATTTTACTCTGGAATCAGCAAGCTTATAGCTTTTTCTTAAGAATTAAGTTAAGTAAGTAAGTAAGGTCACGCCCCCGCATCTACGTAGTCGCCCCCCTACGTAGATGGTGTAAGTCAGGGCGTTACAGTTTGGTATCAGAGCAAAGTTTTCCTGCCATCCAGTTTCACAGTTCTGCCGCCAGCGCCACAGTTTTGTAAGTTTGTTTTCTTACTTTGTTTTATGTATAGTAATTATGAAAGGTTATAATATTACTATGATAAGATAAAGACATGAACCTGGTGTTAAACCCGGGTTGGACTGAAGATGAAGAGGACCGCAAGGCTTTGTTGGCATTCCGAGGAATGGAGGAAGAGTTACACATCTTCGATAAGACCCAAGGAATGGTTGCACGATATAGAGACTCTATTCAAATTTTGTCATGTAGAGACGTATCTTCAAGATATGATTGCCAGCCGATGCCTAGTCAAGGAGGCTCATGCTCGTGCAAGGTGCCTTGGCATAGGGTATCTTGAGAGGAGAATTCCTAAATTTTTATGACACCTAGGACCGCCTATGTATTAGCACGATATCGAGATATACTAGGATATGTATATGAGATGATACGTCAGCTATGTTACAGCTTGGCGTGCTTATCCAGATGAGTCTAGAGGCTATGATTGCCAGTAGATCAGAGTTGCGCAGCGAAAGCGTGGAGAATAAGCTAAGCTTACGATATGATATGATGAGATCGTGAGGAATCTCTAGTATGATATGATAAGTTATGATGATTTTATAATACGATATGCTAAGATATGAATACAAGAATAGGTATTAGACATGTCGAGGATTAGAATTAGAAACTAGAAGATGGTTCGTTGCATGTACGACTGAACCAAACTTAGCAAGAGCCTAATCTTGCAACTGTAATGGCTAAGTTGCAATGATAATTGCTAGAGCAACAATAAGAAATGAATAGGCTTCGAGATTAGATGGCCTATCGCCTTACCGTAGTAGGGTGATAATCATGAATTTTTCATCCTAAGAAATAGGATTGATGACTAAAAGTTTGACGATGAAAGTGATGATACGATCCCTTAGTAAGGGAAATTTAAGTAATGTTGGGGAATTTTAGATATTCCTAAGAATTACGATTATGCACCTGTGTTATCAAGGAAAAGTTAGAAGCAACAAGAAAAGCTTTTACTATCTAGCAAGTGGCTAGTTGATTTAAGTATGTCTGTCATTGCATCACTCGAACGATATTATGCTTTTCCAAGATTGACCTTGAAAAGATTCA
The DNA here is from genome assembly GCA_009761775.1 of Ficus carica. Taxonomy (NCBI): domain Eukaryota; kingdom Viridiplantae; phylum Streptophyta; class Magnoliopsida; order Rosales; family Moraceae; genus Ficus; species Ficus carica. The sequence continues at coordinate 115,082 of VYVB01000525.1, forward strand.
AAGAAAATATTTTTATAAAAGATCTTATGTATAATAGAACCCCCTCATTTTATGTAATACGGCCGAATCCTTGAGGAAGAAATTCCAAGATAGGGGCTGTCATGAAAAGTAAAGGTTCCAAGATAGGAGCCATAGGCCAAATCCTTGAGGAAGTAAATTCCAAGATGGGGGCCATAGGCCGAATCCTTGAGGGATGAGTTTTGAGAAAGGGACGAATTCCAAGATAGGAGCCATTATGAAAAGTAAAGGGTTCTAATAATATAAAATCAAGTTTCAAGAAAGGATCTATTTTCAGAAAGTATACTGAATATACGATACGATATGCTTTCCAAGTACGGAAAAGTATGTAATACGATAAACTTTTCAAGTATGAAAAAGTTATATGCTAAGATATGTTTTTCAAACATAGCAAGTTATATGATATACTTGCTCAGCTTTTACGTAAATAGTTCTTGTGATGCGGTATGAAGGGACAGTATGTATGAAAGTATGTTAGTATGTAAGAAAGCAAGATAGTATGCAAGTATGTATGTATGCAAGTAAGTATGAATGTATGAAAGTATGATAAGATATGAAAGAAGATTATGGTTCTATACAAAACACATGATCCCATTAAGGTATTAAAATGGGAACATAAACAAGTTATTAAGGATTGATAGTGGATTGAAGAAAAGCCACTTCGGATTATACGAATTTTCGAGGACGAAAATCTTTTAAGGAGGGTAGAATGTAATACCTGAAATTTTGATAACTCTAGATTTCCTTAGAAACAAGGAAACCTAAGTCTGAATCATGACTGGAATAGAATAACCGTATGGGTTTGAGTTCTCGATCAACTAGCTACGAGACTCAACGATAGATTATTTAGTCAAGTATAAGGTGTTTTAAGGAAAACGGCATGATAAAATTTCATGATTTCATGTTGGTCAAAGTTTGATCAAGAAAGTCAAAGTTGACCAAAAAGTCAATGGGTTGACTAAGAACGATCAAGGGTATGACTGTACAACAATAGGATAAGCAGTATGGGAAAAATACTGTGAAAACCGTCTTTACGGTTGAGATAGCATGAATAGGCTTTAAAAACCACCTTAGAAAATCAAGCACACCAAGTAGGAATTAAAGACGAAAAAGGGCTCGGAAAAATAAGAAAAAATTTTATACTGTCCGTTTTTACAACAGATAAATTTTAGTTAAATAAATACTGTGTATAAGTGAACACATTATTGGAAATATCTGTGTAGCTCAAAAATGGACTGCTTAATGATGAGAATAGCCAAACAAGGTCTAAGGTGAATGACATCACCTTATCCTTTAATTATGACATCATAATCATTTAAATTGGCTTGGAAAGAAATTTTTTGGCTTGTTCACCAAGCATATGGCCGGCCACCTCACCCTCCCCTTTGTGAAATTTTTAATTTTTAGGGGTTTTTGGTGCAATTTAGCAAAGTTTTCAACCTCTATAAATAGGGGCGGTTGCTATTCATTTTATTGGAAAAATTTGGCCAAACTCTTGCCATTTTCCTTCAAGAAATCCGAAGCTTGGGGAGAGAAGTGAGAGAAAGGAAAAACAAAAATTTTCAAGGGGGTTTTGCTTAGGGAGTGTTCGGTTTTGGTGTGGATCAACCAAGGAGCCAAGAGAAAATTTTTGGGTCCCACTACTACAAAAAGTACATTATACGACGGAGATTACACTACGGTTCCTTGAAACCGTCGTGTAAAGTCAGACTTTACACTACGGTTCCAAAGAACCGTCGTGTAAAGTGCTTTGCGGAGCCACTTTACACGACGGTTTCAAGGAACCGTCGTGTAAAGTCGGACTTTACACTACGGATCCAAGGAACCGTCGTGTAAAGTGCCTCGCGGAGCCACTTTACACTACGGTTCCAAAGAACCGTCGTGTAAAGTCTGACTTTACACTACGGTTCCAACGAACCGTCGTGTAAAGTGCCTCGCGGGGCCACTTTACACTACTGTTCCAATGAACCGTCGTGTAAAGTCCGACTTTACACTACGGTTCCAAGGAACCGTCGTGTAAAGTGCCTCGCAGAGAAACTTTACACTACGGTTCCAATGAACCGACGTGTAAAGTCCGACTTTACACTACGGTTCCAAAGAACCGTCGTGTAAAGTGCCTCGCGGAGAAACTTTACACTACGGTTCCAATGAACCGTTGTGTAAAGTCTGACTTTACACTACGGTTCCAAAGAACCGTCGTGTAAAGTGTTTCACGGAGCCACTTTACACTACGGTTCCTTGGAACCGTCGTGTAAAGTGCGATTTTACACGACGGGTTTTAAGAACCCGTCGTGTATTCCTAACTTTTTTACCCTTCAATTCCTCTCATTTCATCTCATTACAGATCTATCGCGCAGCAGCGAAAAACATCACAGACTCCTGCGAACACACGTCTCCTCCACTGCGAAACCAACACTCGCGTATATTAAATATTTGTAAGTATTGTGATTATTACTTACTCTTCTTTTTTTTTTATTTGATTTTTATGGACGATTTATTGTAGATGTCAAAAATGGTATATATTCTCTTTTTTTTCTTTTTCGGTTTGATTAGTTGTTGACTATACATTGTGTTTTTAAATGCAAAAACTTGATTATTGAATAATTTGTATGATAAATTTAATATCGATTTAGGTCGGGTTCTTGGAAATGGATCGAAAATGGATGTGGGCTAATAGATTGACTAGAAAATATCGAGATGGGATTGAAGAATTTTTGTCATTTGCGGAAACTCACATGAAGAATGATAAGATTCGATGTCCTTGTGTGGATTGTGAAAATCATAGATCTCATCCAGTTGATGAAGTTAGAAGACACTTGCTTGCTCGTGGGATTATTTGTTCGTACCAAACGTGGTATTTACACGGTGAAATGTTTTTTAATCCATCATCGAACAACAAAGCGAAAGATGATGTTGTTGAGGAAGTTGTAGGAGATAATTTGTTTGATATGGTTAATGATTTGGAAGAACAGTTTGTGCATCGTCCGGAGTTATTTGAAGCAATGATGAATGATGTCGAGATACCCTTGTATGACGGGTGTAGTAAATATACAAAATTGTCCGCATTGGTCAAATTATGGAACATGAAGGCATCGAGAGGGTGGACAAATTCTAGTTTCACGGCTCTTTTAGAATTTCTAAGAGAGGTTCTACCGGTTGATAATAAAATACCTGCTAGTATGTACGAAGCTAAGAAGACGTTGAGCACTTTGGGAATGGAATATGAAAAAATTCATGCATGTCCAAATGATTGCGCCCTTTATCGAAATGCGTACGAGAATTTGGATGAATGTCCGGTTTGTAAGGAGTTAAGATGGAAGAAGGGCAAGAAGCCAACGAATGGCAGCAAAGGTGTGCCGGCAAAGGTGTTATGGTACATTCCTCCGGCACCGCGTCTACGACGTTTATTCCGTAATGCCGAGCATGCCAAGAATTTGACTTGGCACCATGATAAACGTGTTGAAGATGGTATGCTTAGACATCCAGCCGATGCACCACAATGGAAGACCTTTGATGCCGATCATCCTGAATTTTGTGCGGAACCACGGAATCTACGTCTTGGTTTGTCGGCGGACGGAATTAACCCGCATGGTAATATGAGTAGTAGGCATAGTACTTGGCCCGTCATACTTGTCAACTACAATCTCCCTCCGAAGTTGAGCATGAAGCGAAAGTTCTTGATGTTGACCTTATTGATATCTGGTCCTCAACAACCAGGGAATGACATTGATGTGTACTTAGCACCACTAATCGATGATCTAAAGAGCTTATGGGAAAAGGGGATCGAAGTTAGAGATGCTTACCGTCAAGAGACATTCACACTCCGTGCAATGCTGATGTGGACAATCAATGACTTTCCTGCTTATGGAAATCTATTTGGTTATTCAGTCAAGAGTTCTATCAGTTGTCCCGTTTGTATGAAAGAAACATCCTCCATCCGATTGAAGAATGGTAAGAAAACCGTTTACCTTGGTCATAGGAGATTTTTACCACAAAATCATCGATACCGCAAACAGAAAAAGGCTTTCGATGGCAAAACGGAAGAAAGAAACCCTCCCCGGGTTTTGACCGGCGAAGACGTTTATGAGATGGTTAAAGATTTGAAAGTGGTACTCGGGAAAAGAAAACGGCGTAACAATGATCCCGTGGTTGACGGCCCTTGGAAAAAATGGTCAATCTTCTACGAACTTCCATATTGGAGGACACTTTTTGTTCGTCATTGCTTGGATGTGATGCATATTGAGAAAAACGTGTGTGAATCAATAGTGGGCACATTGCTAGACATTCCTAATAAGAGCAAAGATGGTGAGAAGGCACGGTTGGATCTTAAGGAATTGAAGATTAGACTTAACTTGATCCCTACAAAGAAAGGGAATGCAACCTACTTACCTCCGGCGAAGTACACACTATCAAGACAAGAAAAAAGAAAGCTTTGTGAGTGGCTCGCTTCTATAAAAGTGCCCAACGGGTATTCTTCCAACTTGAAAAGGTTGGTGTCTATGAAGGATCTGAGGCTGATTGGCATGACATCACATGATTGTCATATCTTGATGCAACAGTTATTACCGTTGGCGTTGCGAGGAGTTTTAACGAAGGATGTGAGATTCGCAATTACCAAGTTATGCTCATTTTTCAACTCGATATGCTCTAAGGTAATAGATCCATTGACACTAGATTCGCTACAATTAGAGTTGGTTAAGACTTTGTGCTTGCTTGAAAAGTACTTTCCACCCTCATTTTTTGACATAATGATTCATCTAACGGTGCACTTAGTCTGGGAATTGAAGCTATGTGGACCGGTGTACTTGAGATAGATGTATCCTTTTAAAAGGTACATGAAGGTTTTGAAGGGTTATGTCAAGAACCGAAATCGGGCAGAAGGATGTATAGTAGAAAGCTACATTGCGGAGGAATCGGTCGAATTTTGCTCCGAGTATTTGTCCATTGCGGAGGCGATTGGGTTGCCGAAGACTACAAACATTGACTGGAAAAGACTATCCGTCGGCGTTCCATCGCAGGAAAATCGATGTGAATGGGAGAAAGCTTGTCTCTATACTTTACATAATAGGGTTGAAGTTGAGCCTTTTGTCGAGATTCACCTACAGAAAATAAGAGATAAATATCCTAGAAGAGGACAAAATGAAAAGTTGATACACGATGACCACAATCGGACGTTTCGTCTGTGGCTACGAAGTCATGTCTTTCAGAAGGACGGCTGTTCGCAAGAGTTAATGAACCTCGCTAGAGGTCCGTCGATGATTGTTACACGGTATACATCGTACTTCGTCAATGGTTATACATTCTACACTCGCGAAAGAGATGAGAAGCATCCCGTTCAAAATAGTGGTGTTAGTATCCGTGCTAAGTCAATGCATATTTCATCTGCAAAGGATAAGAATCCAGTTTATGGAACTATGAACTACTTCGGTTTCATTGAAGATATTTGGGAACTCGATTACTGTGGTTTACATGTAGCACTCTTTAAGTGCAAATGGGCAGACAATAATTATGTAAGGATTGACAGTGATGGCATCACAGTTGTGGACTTTAGACGATTGGGATACAAAAATGATCCATTCATTATGGCATCACAAGCAATCCAAGTATTTTATACAACGGATCCCAGCAATGCAGAGTTGTCCTTAGTTGTGCCCATGAAGTCAAAATTGTACCGTGATGGGCAAGAAGATGAGGAAGATTGCTCCGACATTCCATCTTTCACACAGGGAATGCCACCGGTTGAGGAGATTGACGAATTCGATGATGATGTTTCACACTTGGTTCGACCAGATATTGAATGGACACGTGTTGAGGCAGCAAAGAGAAAAAAGAAAAAAACTTGAACATTATGCCATTTACTGTGTACAAGTACATTAATTAATTTCTATTATAATTCATCATAATCTATACAATATTTAATTTGTTATGTTGATTGCTATATATATATATATTGAATATTAAATTTGAATCAGGACCAATGCTATAGTTTGCGTAATTTTTTGTATACAACACAGTGGTATGTGGCCGTCGGAATGTGGTGACAAATTTTCAAAATTTTTTAAAAATTACACGACGGTGCATTTTTAAACCGTCGTGTAATAGGGAGATTACAAGATGGGCCCTATGGGACCGTCGTGTAATATCCACTAAGTCGATGGGATTACACGACGGGCCCCTTAGGGCCCGTCTTGTAATCCCCCGTCTTTAAGATTGCACGACGGGCCCTAGGGACCGTCGTGTAACACCACGAACCAGGGGGATTACACGACGGTCCCTAGGGCCCGTCGTGTAATCTTGTGTTACACGACGAGTCCGAGGGCCCGTCGTGTAACCCACCTGGCTCGATGGCTTACACGACGGGCCCTAGGGCCCGTCGTGTAATCTAGGGGATTACACGACGGTCCGTGGTGGACCGTCGTGTAATCTTGAAAAAATTTTGAAAATTTTTAACTTGGGGTTTTCGAATTCTGCACGCAAACCCATTACTTAAATACAACTTCCTTACCTTTTCTCTCCACATACCTTCTCATTTCTCTTCACACTCTCTAAATTTCTCAAGTACCCACTTCCTCCTCCAAGCCGCCGCCAACTCCGTCGTTGCCGCCGCCGTCGCCGCCGTTGCCAATTCATTGGTGTTGGAGTGTCTATTCATCTTCAAAGAAAATTAAGGTAACTTCATATACAACTTAAAATAAATTTGGGATTTTGTCTTGTTGTTTGTCACTAAAGATCCATTTTTTAGCATGGGTGTTTAAGTTCATAATGATGCTCTTTGTAGATTAATGGTTTGTGAATGGTTTTTACACTTTACATACACATGAATTTTTCCCGCCCACAATATGCTCGATGAAATGTCAACTTGAGTTTTTGGAGGAATAATATAGAAGCAATCACATATATATATATATGTATAAAAGCATAAACATGAATTTTTCGAGTGTTATTTTTGTCCTATGGCAGCGTTATGCACTTATGCTTTTATTTCGAGTGTTTTTTTTTTGTCCTAATTCGTGTGGGGCGCCAGGCGCCCGTCTGGGGCGCCAGGTGCAAATATAACTTTTGTTATATTTTTCACTATATTTTATTTGTGCCAACATAATAACAATTAAATTTAAAAAAAGGAAGAAAAAAGTTTGAATACCCATTAACGTAATTTTTTTTTTATTTGCCAATAAATGTAGGTGAACCACAACAATTGAACATTCCAAAAAGGGACGAGCACGAAGGAGAAACCCGATGGATCCCACTGTCGAGGGCAAGCGAAGTGCAACAATAATGAAACGCGTCCATATGGCAAGGAAAAGAGGTGAACGAATTCAAGTCACGTTTGACGAGAAAGGACAACCGGAAGGGAAGCACGGTGACGAATTGATGAGCTGGATTGGCATGCTCGCTAGAGAGCACGTTCCAATATGGATTCAAGATTGGAGATCTCGTGATTTAGACGAATTGAAAGAAATTATTTGGAAAGAAACTGTTACTTCTTTCACCGTGGAAGAAAGCTTCCGGAACACTTGTTTAAAATCATGTGGTGAGGCTGCAAGGAATTTTCGGTACGATCTGTACAAGACATTTGTCGAGGAATTTATAAATGAAGAAAGTGTGTGGACACGGCCGAAAAAAGTTATTGACAACTACCCCAATATTGAAGAAGAGGATTGGATGAAATTCGTTCAGTATAGAACGTCCTCGCAATTCCAACAACTATCTGATCGTGGAAGCGAAATAAGGACAAACAACGAATACTCATCAAGAGGAGGCCGAGACGGATATAGGAAGCTCGACCAGGAAATGGTATGTCAATAAATTTTTTTTTGTAGTAAATCGTATCCCAGTTATACTAACGATGTTAATTACAGTTTAAGAAGACTAGGAAATGGGAGAGAAGAGATGGTTTGTGGCTTGAGCAACAGATGGGACCTGATGGAGAGTTGAAAAACCCAGCATGTAAAAAAGCTAGCGAGTTGATAGTAAGTTTACTAACTAACAATGATTTCTTCATCACAACTATACATACTTACAATCCTTTTGTTTAAATGATTTCTGTTAATAATCTTGTAGGTGGAGTACAACACACAGGAGAGCCAAGGCACTTTCGAGTCAGTTGGCACTAATGATGTATTGTCGCAGGCATTATCTAGACCTGAACACAAAGGCCGTGTCCGTGGCCAATCAAATTTCGTAAAGCCGTCTCAGTACTTTAACCTAAGTCGCAGTTCGAACAAAGACAATGAAGTACAATCAATGAGACGTGAAATAGAAGAATTAAAGGCGTTGGTGCGTGGTCTATGTGCGAACAGAGATGTGGAGCCGTCGGTTGATCCCAAGAATGTGCCAACCGTAGACCAACACAACAGCTTTAAGGCTAGTTGCTCTGCCCAAGAAAAACAAGATGGAGTTGCTGAGCCGCCAACCATGCCGGTCGACAATCAGGAGTGTAAGCTCTATATCTTCGATGAAGTTCAGGGTGGACAGTTGCTTGTTGCGTTTGGAAGAGCATGGCTCGAGAGCCTCCCCACCGATACGGTGCATGGGATTCCACTGGGGGAAGGGAACGTGCGAGTGTCAATCAACGTGCCCAAATTAAAAAAAATCACCATTACCTATACCGACGTACGACGCAACCACTGTGCAGGATGCTGTTAATGGGTTTGTTGCTTGGCCTAAAAGTTTAGTTGAGCTCGACATGAGTATGAACAAGGCGAGTCGAGGGCCTAGTCACGTTCCCGACCAAGCAAAAAACGCCAAAAAAAGGCTAGAAATAAAACGATCGACTCTCGAACTGAGGTACAACAAGGTGCGTAAGAACAAAAACTCGTGTTCGACTTTAATAACATTAACAGGGCAATAAGGCCTTTGGCTTATTATGCACATAGTTCCATGCGTCAAGGTAATCAGATTGAGGTCCCAATACCATACACGATTATGGGTTTTGATATGCCTGTCTTTCTAAGCTTTGAAGATATTTATGAGTTCATTAATTTACAAGAAATCAGTGCGAATTGTATATTAGTCTACATGAGGTACGACATTCTTTATCTTAAATTTTCTTTTTATCTGGAAAATCTTCTATATTTCATGTAGAGTAACATTTTTGATACGGTTATGCAGATATTTGGAGGAACTATATAGAATTAACGGGCAAGCTGAGAAGTTTGTGTTTGTGTCTCCAAGCTTGATCTCACCGGTGAGAACAGATACTGAAGATGCTGGAAGGAGAGAGCGAGCCGACAATCTTTTCTGCTTTTTGCGTGACGCACCCAAAGAACGGCTTTATCTTGTGCCACATAACAGAGGGAGACATTGGGTTTTGGGTGTCATTGACCCATGGGAGGACCTCGTCCTTTATTTTGATCCTCTTCGGGAGAAGAAGCGCGATGATTTTACTGAGCTAATGAACATGTAAGTTAATTTGAATATGTTATTTTTTTTAATCTTAATTATATGCATCTTAATTAGTTTGAATTTTATCAATTTGCTAGGGCCCTCACGGATTGGAAGATTACGACCGGAGAAGGGATTAGAAGGAGACGAGACTGTAAAACCAAATTCTCGAACCGTCCCTGTCCTCTCCAAGAGGGAAGTGTTGAATGTGGTTATTTTATTTTAGGTTTTATGAGGGATATAGTGTTGAATGGAATTGACGCACTTGAAAGTAAACAATTTTATACTTCTGAGGATTTGGATCTGATTAGGGGAGAATGGTCTGGACATGTAATGGAATTCATTAATTATGATGTATAAACTTGTAATGTAATTCGAGTGTATTTTTAGTTTGATTAATGAAGTTAATATCTTGAATCGTGTATTGGATAACATACAGATTAGGCCACCTGTGTGAAAAAAAAAAAAAAAAAAACCCAAATTTTTTTTTACATAATAAATTACACGACGGTTCCGGACCGGAGCCGTCGTGTAATCTAAGGAGATTACACGACGGTTCCGGGCCGGAACCGTCATGTAATCTTAAAGATTACACGACGGTTCCTCCCGGAACCGTCGTGTAATCTCCAAACAGTAGAAGATTACATGACGGTTCCGGGAGGAACCGTCGTGTAATGTTTGTTTTTTTTTTCTTTCACCACATATCTTTTTATCGGGATTACACCACGGTTTTGAAACCGTCGTGTAAAACATAGATACGACGACGGTATTAAAACCATCGTGTTATCTTCCACGACGCTGGATTACACGACGGTTAAGGAACCGTCGTGAAAACTTTACACGACGGGTAAAACCCGTCGTGTAATCCCTCTTTTCTAGTAGTGTCCCTAACTAGGTTGAAGCCGTGGGCAAGGGAAGGCAAGGGAGAAAGGGGAGTTGCAATTTTCAAATCGTAACTTTGATCTAAGGTAACTTCCTTGAGCCCTAATCCTTTCATTAGGTTCAATTTGGAATTTTATTTGTGTTTCAAGTTGGTTTTGTAAGGACATAAGTCCATTCTAATTTCTTGCCTAGTTTGGTTAGTATGTGCTTGATTTGGTAATTAAGGGTGGTTGGTTTGATTTTGTGCCTTGCTTCTTGATTTATGCTTGTTGGTTGATAGGTTGCATGCTAGATGTGAATGGTTGTGTGTCCCCTGATTTTTTTGGTCCAAAATGTGCCCTAGGCAGTGCATGTTTAGCTGCTAGCTTAAGGGTGAATGATTGATGCTTGCTTGAGTAAGATGCAAAAGTTAAAACCATGCAAACCTAGGAAGGACAGTTCGGTTTTGGTTTGCATGGACCCATTCGAGCTGCATGTGGGTGTATGTGGGATGTTAGAAACACTACATGTTTGTTGTGTAGGCTCCCGAAGTGATCGGTTGAGGTAGATTTCGTGAAATAGGACGTAAACCGGACTTAAAACCGAAACTGCCAGTTCGGATTCGAAACTGGCTAGTCTCGGGAAAGTGGAAACTTGAGGCCTTTAGAGGCCGAATTGGGTAAAACGTAAAACACGAAAATTGTTCGGAACGATTTTTCTTTCCTAGGGGTCAACGTGGGTAGAATCTCAAAATGAGGCTCCAATGGCCTCCGTTTTTATAAAGATCCGAGGCTGGTCTGCCCAGACCCAGTTAACATGATCAGCCAGTTTCAAATAAAAAACTGACAAAAATACAAGCAGAACTAGATTTTTCGTAAAACACGAAAGTTTTAGGATTTTTCGAGAGCTAGAACTTTCGTGAAGACAAGTTTTTCAAATTCGGCGTGGATTTTTAAAACTGACACTGATTTACGAGGGGTGCGCAGGAAACCGAAAATTCCTGCACATGAATTCTTACAAACGTTTCCGAAAAACTGTATTTTATTTAAAACCACTGTTTTGATTATGAAAACTGTCTCAAAGGCAGTTTCCAGCCCTAAATGATTTTTACAAAGATCTATTTCCAGAATATGAATTGTTATGAGTTAAGTAAAAGATTTTTGAAGTTAATTTACCCAAGTTTCCAAAGAAATGAAAAATGGATTTTTAAACCAAATTAGGTAAGCAGGATGATTACGGGTAATAACCGGAAGTGATATCCGAGTTACTGGGCCAAAGCCTAAAGCTCAAGTTTGACCCATATAGGGTTGACCTTAGTTGACCAAAAGTTGATTTTGGTTGACCAAGAGTTTGACTACAATTAACCTTAAGGGTTAGTCAAGATAACCCTAAGGGATACCAAGATTAGTAAAATTGGGCTAAGATATAGGGTTAATTGAGGTAACCCAATAATTATGGACAAGAATAAAACCCAAGGTTAGGAAGGTAACCTAACCCTAACGGTATGTATAAAGGTTTAGCACATGAGGTTATCCAACGTAACCTCTTAAGAATTAATCCATATTGGGTTGTTTTTTAAATAATAGGGTTACTATTTGTAACCTAGTAAGACATCTAATATCGGGGACATACAACTAGGATTATGTAGGCATGTTGGTTAGATCACCAACATTCCACAATACTAATTAGACCCTTACCTATGTCCTTCATCAAGCAGGAGGAAACCTGCAGTTGTACCCAGAGGAGAAGCAGCACTACGTAGGACAGGACATAACAAGAGAAGTAAGTACAACTCCACCTACAGCATGGACAAAACGTTTTTGTTGCATGTTGTGTTTTAAGAAATCATATATTGATTTACATGATTTACCTATGATATGTTATGTTAAGTTTATGATAAGTTTATGCTATGATTTTATGGTATGAAGTTATGTTATGAAGCTTATGTTACGATAAGTTATGTTATGAAGTTATGTCATAATAAGTTATGCTATGAAGTTATGTTATGAAGCTTATGTTATGATAAGTTATGTTATGAAGTTATGTTATGATAAGTTATGCTATGAAGTTATGTTATGATATGTTATGTTATGGTAGGATATGTTATGATGTTATGTTAGGGTAAGTTAGGTTATGATAGGTATGTTATGTTATGATGTGTTATGTTACGAGGTATTATGTTATGATACATTATGCTAGAAAGTTTTAAGTCATGATTGAGATTGTTTTATGATGTATGTTTTGATACGTGACATCATGAAGCATGTTCACAAATATTAAATCACATGGTAAGAATAAGTTAAGTCATGAGATAGGATAAGACAAGTTAATGTTATGGTGTCGTACCGACTTGCCACAAGGGCGAGTTTAAATGGTTTGGTTTATGGTTTGAATTGGATTGGACTGGCTGCCCCAATCACTCTATGTAAACGATTAGTTTCATGGTTTGATTTGATTTGGACTGGCCGCCTCCAACCACTCCATAGCTATGTACCACGGTACGTGCACATATGACATGACATGTTAGGGATTAGAACTAAGTTAATGAAAGCATAATTAATTTATAAGAAAACATAATCGGTTCACGCATTCTTGCACGCAAAATGTTTTGTGGATTGAATATTGTACTTACTGGGCAATTAGCTCATTACTTACGTTCATGCTGTAGGTAAGCAACCTAACGGCAGTACTTAATGCAATACTGTGGAGAGTTGGTGCTGCGGACTGTGAAATGTGGGATGGACACCGCCACGTGTTTTGAAAAATATACTCTATAAAATATGTTGTAATGAAAAAGGGTTTTCATGATGTTTTAAGTATGAATGTCAAAGTGTATGTATGTATGGCAAGCAAGTTGCCTCGTGTTGTACCGATCCGCGCTAGGTCGGGTCTGGTCCACGATCTTGGTACTCAGGTGAGTACATATGAATACGTATGATGATAAGTTAAGTTTTATGTATGGGACTAAGTCAAGTTTACGTTTGAGAGTAAAAGAATTTTAAAATAAAGTTTTAAAGAAAAAAAAAATTTTACTCTGGAATTTTCAGCAAGCTTAAAGCTTTTTCTTAAGAATTAAGTTAAGTAAGTAAGTAAGGTCACGCCCCCGCATCTACGTTGTCGCCCCCCTACGTAGATGGTGTAAGTCGGGGCGTTACAGGTTGCCAATGATAAATTCTCTCCCGGATCATGTTAAGCACACTGCCTTCTGTACGGCATTCTTACCTTTCCTAAGATAGGAGCCATTCCCAGTATAACTGAAGCGAAAGCAGAACGAACATGTTGAGAAGAATCTGTCGACAATTCCTGCATAGATAATCACAAGCACTACTACAAAAAGTATATTACACGACGGAGATTACACGACGGTTCATTGGAACCGTCGTGTAAAGTCGGACTTTACACGACGGTTCATTGGAACCGTCGTGTAAAGTGCTCCACAATGGACTTTACACGACGGTTCCAAAGAACCGTCGTGTAAAGTCCGACTTTACACTACGGTTCCGAAGAACCGTCGTGTAAAATGTCTCGCGGAACCACTTTACACTACGGTTCCAAAGAACCGTCGTGTAAAGTGCCTCGCGGAGCAACTTTACACGACGGTTCCAATGAACCGTCGTGTAAAGTCGGACTTTACACGACGGTTCCAAAGAACCGTCGTGTAAAGTGCCTCGCGGAGCTACTTTACACGACGGTTCCAAAGAACCGTCGTGTAAAATGCACTCGCGGAGCCACTTTACACTACGGTTCCAAAGAACCGTCGTGTAAAGTCCGACTTTACACTACGGTTCCAAAAAACCGTCGTGTAAAGTGCGACTTTACACGACGGTTTTTAAGAACCCGTTGTGTATTCCTAACTTTTTTACTCATCTAATTACAGATCTATCGCGCAGCCGCGAAAAACATCACAGACACCTGCGAACACGAGTCTTCTCCACTGCGAAACCAACACTCGCGTATATTAAATATTTGTAAGTATTGTGATTATTACTTGCTCTTATTTTTATTTATTTGATTTTTATGGGCGATTTATTGTAGATGTCAATAATGGTATATATTCTCTTTTTTTCTTTTTCGGTTTGATTAGTTGTTGAATATACGTTGTGTTTTTAAATGCAAAAACTTGATTATTGAATAATTTGTATGATAAATTTAATATCGATTTAGGTCGGGTTCTTGGAAATGGATCGAAAATGGATGTGGGCTAATAGATTGACTAGAAAATATCGAGATGGGATTGAAGAATTTTTGTCATTTGCGGAAACTCACATGAAGAATGATAAGATTCGATGTCCTTGTGTGGATTGTGGAAATCATAGATCTCATCCAGTTGATGAAGTTAGAAGACACTTGCTTGCTCGTGGGATTATTTGTTCGTATCAAACATGGTATTTACACGGTGAAATGTTTTTTAATCCATCATCGAACAACAAAGCCAAAGAACCGATTGGTGAGGAAGATGTAGGAGATAATTTATTTGATATGGTTAATGATTTGGAAGAACAGTTTGTGCATCGTCCGGAGTTATTTGAAGCAATGATGAATGATGTCGAGATGCCCTTGTATGACGGGTGTACTAAATATACGAAATTGTCCGCATTGGTCAAATTATGGAACATGAAGGCATCGGGAGGGTGGACAAATTCTAGTTTCACGGCTCTTTTAGAATTTCTAAGAGATGTTCTACCGGTTGATAATAAAATACCTGCTAGTATGTACGAAGCTAAGAAGGCGTTGAGCAGTTTGGGAATGGAATATGAAAAAATTCATGCATGTCCAAATGATTGCGCCCTTTACCAAAATGTGTAAGAGGATTTGGATGAATGTCCGGTTTGTCAGGAGTCAAGATGGAAGAAGGGCAAGAATCCAACGAATTGCAGCAAAGGTGTGCCGGCAAAGGTGTTATGGTACATTCCTCCGGCACCGCGTCTGCGGCGTTTATTCCGTAATGCTGAGCATGACAAGAATTTGACTTGGCACCACGATAAACGTGTCGAAGATGGCATGCTTAGACATCCAGCTGATGCACCACAATGGAAGACCTTTGATGCCGATCATCCTGAATTTTGTGCGGAACCACGGAATCTACATCTTGGTTTGTCGGCGGACGGAATGAACCCACATGGTAATATGAGTAGTAGGCATAGTACTTGGCCCGTCGTACCTGTCAACTACAATCTCCCTCCGAAGTTGAGCATGAAGCGAAAGTTCTTGATGTTGACCTTATTGATATCTGGTCCTCAACAACCAGGGAATGACATTGATGTGTACTTAGCACCACTAATCGATGATCTAAAGAGCTTATGGGAAAAGGGGATAGAAGTTAGAGATGCTCACCGTCAAGAGACATTCACACTCCGTGCAATGTTGATGTGGACAATTAATGACTTTCCTGCTTATGGAAATCTATCTGGCTATTCAGTCAAGAGTTCTATCGGTTGTCCCGTTTGCATGAAAGAAACATCTTCCATCCGATTGAAGAACGGTAAGAAAACTGTTTTCCTTGGATATAGGAGATTCTTACCACAAAATCATCGATACCGCAAACAGAAAAAGGCGTTCGATGGTAACACGGAAGAAAGAACCCCTCCCCGAGTTTTGACGGGCGACGACGTTTACGAGATGGTTAAGGATTTGGAAGTGGTGCTCGGGAAAAGAAAACGAAGCAACAATACTCCCGTGGTTGATGGACCTTGGAAAAAGCGGTCAATCTTCTACGAACTTCCATATTGGAGGACACTTTTTGTTCGTCATTGCTTGGATGTGATGCATATTGAGAAAAATGTTTGTGAATCAATAGTGGGCACATTGCTAGACATTCCTAATAAGAGCAAAGATGGTGAAAAAGCACGGCTGGATCTTAAGGAGTTGAACATTAGACTTAACTTGATCCCTACAAAAAAAGGGAATGCAACTTATTTACCTCCGGCGAAGTACACCTTATCAAGACAAGAAAAAAGAAAGCTTTGTGAGTGGCTCGCCTCTGTGAAAGTGCCCAACGGTTATTCTTCTAACTTCAAAAGGTTGGTGTCTATGAAGGATATGAGGTTGATTGGAATGAAAACACATGATTGCCATATATTGATGCAACAGCTTTTACCGCTTGCCTTGCGAGGAGTTCTAACGAAGGACGTGAGATTTGCAATTACCAAGCTATGCTCATTTTTCAACTCGATATGCTCCAAGGTAATTGATCCATTGACGCTAGAATCACTACAGTCAGAGTTGGTTAAGACTTTGTGCTTGCTTGAAAAGTACTTTCCACCCTCATTTTTTGACATAATGATTCATCTAACGGTGCACTTAGTCCGGGAAGTGAAGCTATGTGGACCGGTGTACTTGAGATGGATGTATCCTTTTGAAAGGTACATGAAGGTTTTGAAGGGGTATGTCAAGAACCGAAATAGGCCGGAAGGATGTATAGTAGAAAGCTACATTGCGGAGGAATCGGTCGAATTTTGCTCTGAATATTTGGCCACCGCGGAAGCGATTGGTTTGCCCAAGCCTACAAACATTGACTGGAAGGGACTATCCGTCGGCATTCCATCGCCGGTAAATCGATGTGAATGGGAGAAAGCTTGTCTCTATACTTTACATAATAGGGTAGAAGTTGAGCCTTTTATTGAGGTCCACCTACAGGAATTAAGAAATAGAAATCCAAGAAGAGGAAGAAATGAAAGGTTGCTACAAGATGAACACAATCGGACGTTTCGTCAGTGGCTACGAAGACATGTTCTCATTCAGAATGGTGGCTTTTCGCATGAGCTAATGAACCTCGCTAGAGGTCCGTCGACGATTGTTACACGGTATACATCATACTTCGTCAATGGTTTTACATTCTACACTCGCGAAAGAGATGAGAAGCATCCTGTTCAAAATAGTGGTGTCAGTATCCATGCTACAGCCATGCACATTTCATCTGCAAAGGACAAGAATCCAGTTTATGGAACTATGAACTACTTCGGCTTCATTGAAGATATTTGGGAACTCGATTATTGTGGTTTACATGTCGCACTATTTAAGTGCAAATGGGCCGACAATAATTACGTAAAGATTGACAATGATGGGATAACAGTGGTGGACTTTAGACGATTGGGGTACAAAAATGATCCATTCATTATGGCATCACAAGCACTCCAAGTATTTTACACAACGGACCCCAGTAATGTAGAGTTGTCCTTAGTAGTGCCGATGAAGCCAAAATTGATCCGTGGTCAAGAAGATGAGGAAGATGGCTCCGACATTCCATCTTTCACACAGGGCTTGCCTCCGGTAGAGGATATCGACGAATTCAATGATGATGTTTCCCACTTGGTTCGACCAGATGTTGAATGGACACGTGTTGAGAAAGCAAAGCGAAAAAAGAAAAAAACTTGAACAATATTATGACATTTATTTTGTACATCAGTTATTTTGTTTTTATTATATATATACAAACATTGTATTATTTAATTTTTTTTTACATGTTCATTGCTATATATATTTTGAAAATTAGTTTTGCATAAAGATAAATAATATAGTATCAGTAATTTTTGGAAACTACACAGGGTTATAAGGCCGTGTATGTGTTGGATAAAAACAGAATTACAAGGATTACACGACGGTTCGTCCAAGAACCGTCGTTTAATAAAGGGTAACCGTGGGAAAACGACGACGGGCCGCTGGGGGACCGTCGTCGTTTCCCACTGGTTCAGAGGAAACGACGACGGTCCCTTGGACCGTCGTCGTTTCAACAATTTTCAGGAGGAAACGACGACGGTCCCAGGACCGTCGTCGTTTCCCCCTTATGCTGGGGAAACGACGACGGTCCCGGGACCGTCGTCGTTTCCTCCCATTTGCGTGGGAAACGACGACGGTCCCTTTGGGACCGTCGTCCAATCATTTTTTTTTGTACAAAAATTTGAAAATTTTCAAATTTCATTTTTCGAAATCCGCGCGAAGACCCACTACTTATACTACAATAGCCTTTCATTTCTCTTCAAATTTGAGCGCGAATTTCTTTACTCTTCCTCACATTCTCCAAATTTTTTAACTGCCCATATCCTTCACCAACCCGCCGCTCCTATTAATTTAAAATCCGATCAACCCGCCCTACCGTCATTGTCGCCACCGCCGCCTCCTTCTTGGTGTGGCCTTATTTTCATCTTCAAGTACAAGCAAGGTAACTTCGTATATAAACTAAAAACCATTTGCTTCTTTGTATAGTTGTTTGTCACTAAAGATCAATTTTTTAAAATTAGTGTTTTTGTTTTTAATATTTCTCTTTGTATAGAAAAAAAGAGGCTTGTTGGTTTTCAAATTTGGCACTTTACACACATTTATGAACATGCTTTTTTCTCGCACACAACATGCTCGACGAAATGCCATAATGAGTTTCTCTTTTCAAAAAACATAATAGAGTTTGATAAATATTCATAGAATAACTAATGCAAAATTACATGACTTTCTCTACCATGAAAATACAAAATAATGACTCAAAACGGCATATGACCGTGGTGACCGCGCATGGCGCCCGTGCTCTTGGGCGGCCGTGTGGGGCGCCTAGCGCCACGGGCGCTACGGGCGCCCGTGGGGGGCACCTGGGGGGCGCCTGGCGCCCCAGGCGCCCGTGGGGGGCACCTGGGGGGCGCCTGGCGCCCGTGGCGCCCGTGGGGGGCACCTGGGGGGCGCCTGGCGCCCCTGGCGCCCGTGTGGGGCGCCTGGCGCCCCCCAGGTGCCCCCCACGGGCGCCAGTATGGGGTGCCTGGGCGCCCGTGTGCGTCGTTTGGCGCCCCTGGCCGCCCGTGGGGGCCGCCTGGCGACCGTGTGGTGGGGGTCGGACATCTACCTCTTTGTGTACCTTTGCCGTTTTTTTAAAAAATTAATGCATCGTGTACTTAGTAGTTAAATATAAATTGCTTCTATTATATTGGTATGACATAATTATTATTTTGTTTTGTTGTATTTTTTTTTTTTTACAATAACTATAGGTGAACGACTACAATGGAACATTCCAAAAGGGACGAGCACGGAGGAAAAACCCTTCGGATCCAAATGTCGAAGGGGTGCGAAGGGCAACTATAATGAAACGCGTCCATATGGCGAGGAAAAGGGGTGAACGAATTCCCGTCACGTTTGACGAGAAAGGACAACCGGAAGGAAAGCACGGTGACGAATTGATGAGTTGGATTGGTGTGCTAGCTCGAGAGCATGTTCCAATATGGATACAAGATTGGCGATCTCGTGATTTAGACCAAGTGAAAGATATTATTTGGAAAGAAACCGTTACTTCTTTCACCGTTGATGGAAGCTTTCGGACTGCGTGTATAAAATCATGTGGTGAAGCTGCACGGAATTTTCGGCATGATCTGTACAAGACGTTTGTCGAAGGATTTTTAAAAGAAGAAAGTGTTTGGACACGGCCGCAAAAAGTTATTGACAACTACCCTAATATAGAAGAAGAGGATTGGGTGAAATTCGTTCAGTATATAACATCCTCCCAATTCCAACAGCTATCTGATCGTGGAAGCGAAATAAGGACAAACAACGAATACTCATCAAGAGGAGGCCGAGACGGATATAGGAAGCTCGATCAGGAAAAGGTATGTCAATAAATTTTGTTCAAACTAAATCATATGTCATTTAATGTATAGAACATTATGCCATCATTTATACTAATTATAATGTTCAATTACATGCAGTTTAAGAAGACTGGGAAATATGTAAAAAGAGATTGTTTATGGCTTGAGCAACAGATGGGACTTGATGGAGAGTTGAAAGATGCAGCATGTCAAAAAGCTAGCGAGTTGATAGTAAGTTTGCTAACTAACAATGAATTTTTCATCATTAGTATATGTACTTACAACCCTTAATCTTAACTGAGTTATGTTAATTATCTTGTAGATGGAGTTCAACACACAGGAGAGCCAAGGCACTTTCGAATCAGTTGGCACTAGTGATGTATTGTCGCATGCATTATCTAGACCCGAACACAAAGGGCGTGTCCGTGGACAATCAAAGTTCGTAAAGCCGTCTCAGTACTTTAACCTAAATCGAAGTTCGAGTAAAGACCTTGAAGTACAGTCAATGAGACGTGAAATAGAAGAATTAAAGGCATTGGTGCGTGGTCTATGTGCGAACAAAGATGTGGCGCCGTCGGTTGATCCCAACAATGTGCCAACTGTGGACCAACACAACAGTGTTAAGGCTAGTTGCTCTGCCCAAGGAAAACAACATGGAGATTCTGATCCGCCAACGATGGCAGTCGACAGTCAGGAGTGTAAGCTCTATATTATCGATGAAGTGCAGGGTGGACAGGTGCTTGTTGCGTTTGGAAGAGCATGGCTGGAGAGCCTTCCCACCGAAACGGTGCATGGGATTCCCCTGGGGGAAGGGAACGTGCGAGTGTCAATCAATGTGCCAAAATTAAAAAAAGCACCATTACCTATACCGACGTACGAGGCAACAACTGTGGAGGATGCTATTAATGGGTTTGTTGCTTGGCCTAAAACATTAGTCGAGCTCGACACGAGTATGAACAAGGCGAGTCGAGGGCCTAGTCACGTTGCTGACCCAGAATCTGGAAAAAAAAAAACGCCAAAGAAAGCTTGGAAAAAAAACCATCGACTCTCGGACAGAGGTACAACAAGGTGTGCAACAACAACAACAACCTTTGTTCGACTTTAATAACATGAGCATTGCGTTGAGGCCTTTGGCTTATTATGCCCATAGTTCCATGCGTCAAGGTAATCAGATTGAGGTCCCAATACCATACACGATCATGACCTTTGAAATGCCTGTCTTTCTGAGCTATGAAGATATTTATGAGTTCATTAATTTACAAGAAATCAGTGCAAATTGTATATTAGTCTACATGAGGTACGATATTCTATCTCAATAATTTGTTTAATCTAAAAATTCTTCTATATGTCAGGTACAGTAACAATTTTGATACGCTTATATGCAGATATTTGGAGGAACTATGTAGGATTAACGGGCAAGCTGACAAGTTTGCGTTTGTGTCTCCAACCTTGATCTCACCGGTGAGGACAGATACTGAAGATGTTGGCATGAGAGACCGAGCCGACAATCTTATCAGCTTTTTGCGGGACGCACCAAAAGGCCGGCTTTATCTTGTGCCACATAACAGAGGGAGACATTGGGTTTTGGGAGTCATTGACCCATGGGATGACCTCGTCCTTTATTTTGATCCTCTTCGAGAGAAGAAACGGGAAGATTTTACGGCGCTAATGAACATGTAAGTCAATTTTTAATATGTTCTTTTTTTTTTAATCTTAATTATTATATGTATCTTAATTATTTAGTTTGAATTTAACCAATTTGCTAGGGCCCTATCGGATTGGAAGATTATGGCCGGAGAAGGAATTAGAAGGAGACAAGACTATAAAACCAAAATCTCGAACCGTCCTTGTCCTATACAAGAGGGAAGTGTTGAATGTGGTTATTTTATTTTAGGTTTTATGAGGGACATAGTGTTGAATGGAATTGATGTACTTGAAAGTAAAGAATTTTTTACTTCTGATGATTTGGATTTAATTAGGGGAGAATGGGCTAGCCATGTAATACAATTCATTAATTATGTTTTGTAAACTTGTAATGTAAATATTGGTATGTATTTTTAATTTGATCACTTGGATCGTGTATTTTTAATTTGATAACATACAGTTTTAGGCTAGCACGGGAATAAAAAAAAATCCAATTTTTTTTAATTAAATAAGATTACACGACGGTTCGAACGAGAACCGTCGTGTAATCTCCACATTACACGACGGTTCGGCCAAGAACCGTCGTGTAATCTCCGCATTACACGACGGTTCGCCAAGAACAGTCGTGTAATGTCCGCCTTACATGACGGTTCGCCAAGAACCGTCGTGTATATCCGCCTTACACGACGGTTCGGCCAAGAACCGTCGTGTAATCTCCGCATTACACGACGTTCGGCCAAGAACCGTCGTGTAATCTCCGCATTACACGACGGTTCGCCAAGAACAGTCGTGTAATGTCCGCCTTACACGACGGTTCGGCCAAGAACCGTCGTGTAATCTCCGCATTACACGACGGTTCGGCCAAGAACCGTCGTGTAATGTCCGCCTTACACGACGGTTCGGCCAAGAACCGTCGTGTAATCTCCGCATTACACGACGGTTCGGTCAAGAACCGTCGTGTACTGTCCGCCTTACACGACGGTTCGGCCAAGAACCGTCGTGTAATGTCCGCCTTACACGATGGTTCGGCCAAGAACCGTCGTTTAATCTCCGCATTACACGACGGTTCGGCCAAGAACCGTCGTGTAATGTCCGCCTTACACGACGGTTCGGCCAAGAACCGTCGTGTAATGTAGAGATTACACGACGGTTCTTGGCCGAACCGTCGTGTAATGTGATTTTGAGGACCCCCCACCTTGGTGTAACATTGAAATACCACGACGGTAACTGAACCGTCGTGTTATCTACCACGACACTGGATTACACGACGGTTGATGAACCGTCGTGTAAACTTTACACGACGGGAAAAACCCGTCGTGGAATCCACAATTTTTACTAGTGAAGGCAGTGATACAGGGACAGTAAAGAAGAGTTGAATTTAAACTGACCAAATTGGCAGGTAACAATAATAGCAAAATAAGAACTTCTTATTAACATTTCACCTTAACACAAGGAAGAATATGCTGAATTGCAAGATCTGGACTTAATATCCTGCAAAACTTTGTCACTCTGCCAGCAGATGCTATACGTACTTCGGCCTCGTTATCTCGAAGCAATCGCACATATGCGGGAACCAAGTCCGTCCTTTAGATGAAATTACAATTAATCAAATATTCAACATAGACTCTGGGGACAGACATATAATCATTCTACCACAGACAATGAAGTCTGGCTTTGCCAAATAAAAAATAGTTTGAAACAATATGGTAAAACATTTTTTTTTTTGGTGGAAAAGAAACAAAACTTAAGGGGCGACTAACGTAGGGAGGAGAGAGAGGGGGGTCCATCGGAGGGGAGAGAGAAAGGGGGCGTCGGCAGTGGGGGAAGAAGAGAGATGGAAAAAAAAAAAAAAATTCCTAAAGATAATGGGGTTATTTTAGTATATTTAATGCAAATATTACATCATTGATTATATCATTATGGCATACATACCAATAGTTCTTTAGTTATGGAAAAATTCATTCCATGCTATGTTTTTATGACATATATAGTCGAATTTTCCTCCAAAAATATGATTGGATTAATTAGAATATCAGATCCAATCATTTCGTATATGCATTCCAAGGCCAATTTTGCTAAAACTATCTTATTCAATGATATGATCCTATCCTGCACATCAATGATATCATACAGGATATGAATAGTAGAGGGAAAAAAGTAACCTAACTGAAAAGAAAAAAGGAAAAAAAAATCAACTTCTTTCGAAAAGACAAAATAATGGACTTTTCAACAAGTGAATTTGAGTCGTTCATATTTACTAATGCGCTGAAGCGTTTAAGGAGCCGGAAAAAAAAAATTTAAAAAGAAGTTATCCAAAAAAGAATCATATCATGGGGACATGGACTCATTTGGGCTTGCTGCATCCCAAATTGACATATACATGCATTGAAAATCTATGACTTTGTTTCGCATTTAAAGTTTAACTATAGCTAAATTGTATTTTTTTATCTCAGTTTTTATTTTTTTATTTTTGAAAAGTCAACAAGTTTTATAATTAGATTTTGAAAAGTCAACCAATTCCAATTTAAAATTTCATCTCTAACCGACAAACCAAACACAAGCTGTATAAGCCGGTACATGCTAAGTGAGAAATTACCACGTGGGCATAACAAGTTTTAATTTTTTTATTATTATTTTTTAATAGTTAAACATTCAGGGCAACAGACGGGAATTAATTAGGAGTTGATTGTTTCCAATAATAACAAAAAATTCCCTTTGTTGACCATTGTTTTTCCCCTTTATAAATGCGGTATGCATCCACAGTTTTGAGCTCAATTTGGATTATTATAATATTCTACAACTATATGAATTCGCTTAACAGAGTTTGGTCTTACTATAAAATTCTTCAGAAGTACTACGGACAAATTTTTTTTGTTGACTATCTCTAACGACATCAACATGTGTTTTTAACTGTTCATTTATTTCTTTATAAGAAATTTTAATGCAATGCTCCATTAAGAAAGATAAAGATTATTGTTTTTTTTCATGCCAACAAATGGGAAGACCGGTAATAATTTTTTCTAAATCTTTTTTTCAAGAACCTGAATAACAATTTCCATACCTTTCTAAATGCGTATATCATAATTGATTGTTAAAGAATTGCCCGCTTTAGGACTTCTATCTTTTAGGACTTCTATTTTTTGAAGAATGTATACCAGCTAATTTATCTTATGACAATTTTGAATTGATGAAGCTCGTATCAATAATTAAAATTTTTTTTATTTGTAAAAATTTTAGACACGTCCCATTTTTTCCTAACATCTCTCTGTCCAATTTTTCTTTTTAGCTGTATCAGTTTCTTGTCCACTATGTTTTCTGATTATTTCAAGAGATCCATGACGAAAGATGAAGAAAAGACAAAAAAGAAAAGATTGTCGCATGAACGTATTAAGCTGGATCTAATGTAACACAGCACAATGAAAAGTACTTGCAAACAAATCTCTATAAGCCAGAATGTCGAATATAATAAATTAGCACGTGGGCATAAGGAGTTATTTTATTTTATTATTATTATTTTTTTTAAATTAACAGTAAAGCATTCAGAGCATAAAAGAGTTGAATTCTTTCGAATTATTTCCCTTACATGTACACAAGCGGACATTTTTATTATAATAATTATTTTCTCTCACATATACTTGCATGTCTTCCTTTTTTTTTTTTTTTTTAATTCATTAAGGAGAAATTTCAAAGAAATACTACAAGAACGCATAAAATATAACGAGTATTATTTTGTCGCATGACAACCAACGAGAAAGAGAAAGTAATAGTAATAGTTTATACGGCGCACAACACGTCCATCAACAAATGACCAGAGAAATCTTCATCCACATGCTCTGCTATAAAAAATGACGAACTCTACTCCTATCTCTTCACCAACAATAGGCACTTTCGTCATTCTCATTCCCTGTCGTTTCCTCTAATATTCTCATTCAAGAACATTGTTATCTCTCCCACACCCAGATATATATATAGTAGTAATTATTTTCCTTTGATCTGATATCAATATGGGTTTACCCAATACTAAAGCTTATTCTTTACATGCGCGGTTGCGTTCTTGATGTTTTTGAGCACAACTACTTTCGGCACAGCTCAACTCTCTTCTACGTTTTATGACAAAACCTGCACAAATGCTCTTTCCACCATTCGTACTTCCATTCGAAGAGCTATTTCTAAGGAGCGTCGGATGGCGGCTTCTCTCATCCGTCTTCATTTTCATGACTGCTTTGTTCAGGTTGGTAATCTAAAACCACGTCAGCTGCCGCATATTTCGTAGTTTCGGATCTCTGTGCATGCATAAAGCCTTAGGACTAATCGGGTTTTTATGTAGGGATGTGATGCGTCGATTTTACTCGAGAAATCAGACTCCGTACCGGAGAGCGAGCAGGATGCGTTACAAAACGCTGGATCAGTAAGAGGTTATGAAGTAATAGAACAGCAAAATCAGAGTGGAGAGCATATGTCCTGGGGTTGTGTCTTGTGCAGATATTCTTGCAGTCGCTGCTCGTGATGCATCAGTTGCGGTGAGTGGTCCGTCCTGGACTGTGAATCTTGGGAGAAGAGATTCTACTACTGCAAACGTTGCTAAAGCCGGGACAGATCTTCCGAGTTTCAGAGCTGGTTTAGATAGTCTAATTTCTTTGTTTGATCGCAAGGGTCTCAACGTCAGAGATATGGTTTCACTGTCAGGTACAATCTTTAAAACATAAATTTTGTTTATGGTAACATGACAAGAGATCAGTAATTAACTTACTAACAATTGTTATCAACATTTTCTGTCAGGTTCGCATACCATTGGTCAAGCTCAATGCGTGACATTTCGTGATAGAATTTACAACGCATCGAGTGATATCGATTCTAATTTTGCCAGAACTCGCCAACGTGGTTGTCCTAGCACCCCTGGTCGAGGCAATGCGAATTTGGCAGCACTTGATTTGGTGACACCCAATCAACTCGACAAACAATTACTTCAAGAATTTGATTCAAAAGAAGGGTCTTCTTGCTTCAGACCAAGTTCTTTATAGCGGACAATCAACCGAGAGCATCGTAACTGAGTATAGCAAGAGCCCTTCAAAATTTAAGTCCGACTTTGCTGCAGCCATGGTTAAAATGGGAAATATTGAACCTCTCAGCGGTTCCGCAGGGGAGATAAGAAGGATTTGCAAAGCTGTGAATTAAAATTCACATGGTTAACAAACATTCACATGTTGGACCAACGTAGTCCTAATATTTTTTAAGTTATTTCTTCGTTTGTAATAAATGCCCAGAAAAAAAAAAAAAAAAAAAGTGCAAATATTATCTGTGCTCTCATTTCTGTATTCAGGTGTAAACAAGTGGTTATTCTTCACAATTTGTTTATAGCATATGTTACGTGCTTTTGATTTCTATTACCGCAATTCATTTATAAGAAAATATATAATTATTTTATGTGATTTCCTTTTGTAGTGTTTTCTCCCTAATGTATTGGTAGTTTTATTATTTGATTACTTTGACATTGCATGCACGTAATCTGTGTGTGTGTCTATATATATCTATATGTATATAAGTTTTCATCCAAGTATTCACTGATCAACTATTTGTATGAGATTGTTCATCAACTCGCAAGTGAACCTCTTCTTGTTGATATTTATATATGTATAAAATGTATTTTCTCAATAAGAGATGAGATAACTGACATCTGTAATTTAATATCTCAAATAAATTTACGCTTAGAATCCAATCCATCCAACACCAAGTTTTAACTCGATTATTTGGTTAAAAGTAAACCAGAATAATATATGCAATCCTAACGGGAAAACCCAAGGTTAAGTTAAAACTAAGACTTTGTAAACCAGTTTTTGTAGTAGATCTCATTAAAGATTAGTGATGGAGGCAAAAATTTAAAAAAATAAAAATAAAAAATCTAAGAGCCGCAAATTTTGTCAGTAGTTTGAACTAAAACTATAATATTATAATATTTTATAGTCATTTATCTATATTTATGTTCCGATTTTAACTAACTTTCTGATAGAGGTAAATAATTGAATTTTAAAGTTCAGTCTAAGAAATAGTGAACTTATGTAGTAGAATAGTTCTTTTTTTAAAAAAAAAAAAAAAAAAAAAAACACCTTAATGACACAAACTTAAACACCTCTTTACTACTTTAATACAAAATTTTGTTACTTGACACAAACTAAACATTTTTTTAAATCAAATAATAAAAAAAAAAGAAATACCCCCCACGCCAACCACCTTCCCCCCCCCCCCCCCCCCCCCCCCCCCCCCCCCAACCCAAAAACCGATTTTCCCTGTTCCCAAACAAATTTCTCTCTTCCTCGCTCTTTCTTACGTTGCAGACTCGAGAAATCCTCCCCACCGATTTTCTCTGTCCCCAAACAAATTCGTCTTCGTGGGCGTCATCGGAGATAGAGGTCACAAAGCGGCGGCGATTTCGGCTCGTGATGAGTGGAGAATAGAAGAGGTTTACCAATCTTCGCTCTCAGCTCACCGACTTCGCCGAATCTCTCGACTCTTTATCCAAATGCAAGTAGGTCCCTTCTCTCAACATGTGGGTCCGTTCATCAAATTCTTGATGAATTCAAATTATTTAGCATCAAGATCTGTGTTTTTGTTAGCATTTTGATTTTGGAGTTCAATTAGCCTCAGGTGTACATGTGTGTGTGTGGTCTGTGGGTGTTTGTCTCTGTGTGTGTATGTGTGGTTAATTTGCTTCTAGGAAGACCATTGTTCGTCTATGTGTGTATTTTATTGTGTTGTGTGTGTGGTTAATTTGCTGCTCACTGGGAAGACCATTGTTTGTTGTGTGTGTGGTTAATTTGATGCTCTGCGTGCGTGTATTTATTGTGTGTGTGGTTAATTTGCTGCTCTGGAAGAGTGTGTGTGTGTGTGGAAGTGTGATGGCACGATCTGAGATTTGAGTAGGGAGTTCCAAAACAGAGGAAGAACACTTCGGTTCAAGCCTCGAAGAGGAATAAGAACAAATTGGCTCTGAAATTGCCTTTGTATTTGAAGTTGCAATAAAATCTGCCAACCCCAGCGGTTGTCAGCTGCTCAATAAGGCAAGCTAGATCGAAAATACAATATCAGAACCCTAGGACACCTCAGCAAAATAAACAACAAAAAGTCCATATGCTGTAAACGACAGCTAGCAGATTAATATTCGAGGAAATAGACGACAACTTCTTACTAAACCACATAAAGTAAAATTGTCAAAGGAGCAAAAGTAGACTTAGCAATAGGTGCTCCTATATCAAAGTGTAAGTTCTTGCTGTGTGAGTTTGTTTAATGTGCTGCTGTGAAAGTATGTGTGTATTTTTCTTGCTTTTTGTGTGTGTGTGTTGTGGAAGTGTAATTCCTTTGTGTGTGCGTGCTGCGGAAGTGTTATTTCTTGCTTTGTGTATGTACGTTTATCTGTTGCTATGAGGAGTGTTTAATTTGTTGCTATGTAAGTGTGTGTGTGTGTGTGTGATGTTTAATTTGCTGCTGTGGAAGAGTGTTTATTAATTTAGTGTTGTGTAAGAGTTTTAATTTGTTGCTGCTTTGTGCGTGTGTAGGGCTCCATAGGGGGTTGTGCAGTCTTGAGTCGGGCTGCCAGGCCCCTCATGTGAGGACTAGCCACTGATGTACCTGAAATGACGTTGAAGCTCACCCGCCCCTTCTCATGATCCTTCGATATTAACTTCAAAGATATTCATATTTTGATTATTATTTTTCCTTAATGATATTTAAGTTTTTAAGTTTTTTTTTTGGGTATTAATCACAATTCATGTATTATATATCTTTTATTGGATTGTGTCTTTCACAAATCAAGTATTGTTATGACAGATTATTGTGACAGGTCCTATAAATCAAGTTTATTATACTCTACGAGAGTATGCATCATTCTGCAAGAGTAATAACTTTATTCTACCAGAATTTTTATTATACTCTCCAAAGTAATTCAGAAAAAGGAACCATAATTCTAAATTATTAATAACTACATATTCTACCAGAATTCAAAATAAATTCTACAATTTCCAAAAAAAAAAAAAAAACCAGAATTATATCGTATTAATAACTACATATTCTACTAGAATTTAAAATATATCCTGCAAGAGTAATAATTTTACTCTACCAGAATCTCTATTATACTCTGCAAGTGTAATTTCTATAGAAAAAAAAAAAAAAAAAACCAGAATTCTATCGTATTAATAACTACATATCTATCTACCAAAATTCAAAATATATTCTACAACAGTAATAACTTTATTCTACCAGAATCTCTACTATACTTTGAAAGAGTAATTTCAAAAAAAAAAAACAAGAATTCTAACGTATTAATAACTACATATTCTACTATAATTCAAAATATATTATACAAGAGTAATAACTTATTTTACCAGAATCGCTATGCAAGAATAATTTCAAAAAAAAAAAAAAAGGAATTGTGACGTATTAATAATTACATATTCTACCAGAATTCATAATATATTCTGCAAGTGTAATAATTTTATTCTACCAGAATCTCTATTATACTCTGCAACTAGAGTTCTAACGTATTAGTAACTACATATTCTACCAAAATTCATAATATATTATGCAAGAGGAATAACTTTATTCTACCAGAATCTCTATTTTACTCTGCAACTAGAGTTCTAACGTATTAGTAACTACATATTCTACCAAAATTCATAATATATTATGCAAGAGGAATAACTTTATTCTACCAGAATCTCTATTATACTCTCTGCAAGAGAAATTTTCAAAAAAAAAAAAAAAAAAAACCAAATTCTAACGTATTAATAACTACATATTCTACCAGAATTCAAAATATATTTTGTAAGAGTAATAATTTTATTCTACCAGAATTACTATTATACTCTACAAGAGTATTTCAAAAAACTTATTCTATCAAAATCTCTATCATATTCAACAAGAGCAATTTCAAAAAGGAAGAGTATATAAAATACGCATTCATAAAAATTCAAAAACAATTATTCTGAAAGACTATATACATGGCCAAGTAATAGTACATAACCATTCATATCAGCACAAAAGAACTTGAAACAAATACTTACAAGAATTAAAAAGCCATTGAAACAAAGTTTTACCAAAAAATAAAAAATAAAAAACACTCCCAATACAAAACTAAAACATCAAAACACAAATGGTTTTAGATTCGACATCAAACGTCAGACTCCTAAGATTCGTCAAATGGTTTTAACTTCACAGGATAAATTTTGCAGCACCTTTCATCATCACTCTCATAAGCCAATGCTAACTGCTGTACCACATGAACATAAAGCTCCACAGTCATCTTCTCTTGAAAAGCGGCCATATTAATCTTTTTGCGAGCAATCTAAAGTCATGAAATGCATCAAATACTGCAACCATTGGCGTAAGATTTTTAATCTTCATATATGTTATTTCAAGATTTTCAAAATAGAATCATCTCCTAATTCCAAAACAATGACAAAAACTAGAAGGAAACATCAAACAAAAATAATTGTACCTTAAAGCAGCAACAGATTTATCATTGAAATACTTTTGCCGGAAAATGCCTCTGATGTAGCTGATATTTAATATAGAAATTTGGAGAAGGTTCCTCGTCTGATCTCAGATAAAGTGAAAACAAACAGATTTCAAGTCCGTTTTACAAGCGAATATTTGGTTATCAGAAGCTAGAAGAATCTTATATAAGATTTTACAAATGCGATGGTGCTCATGAGAATTTTCGCCGTTCTTAAACCAAAATTACATCATACATTCAGCGTAACCCACAACTTTCTAATTTCATGGTACAGAGCAAAACTTCATGAAATCGAACAGCACGCTTTACTTCCACGAAATCATCAAAACTATTTCGTGAAAGCCAAGATCAAACACGAATTTCACAAAAATCTCAAATCGGATAAAATCTATAAACATTTCCGATGATTTTTTGTTTCAAATCAAACAAAGTTCATCTCATATTCAGCACAAGCTGCGACAACCAAATAAGCATCGAAAGTGGTTTGCGAACCTGCATTTTTCCAGTCCTTGATCGCGAGTTCAGGTAGGGAGCAGAGAAAGAGCAACTCCGTCAAATCTCCGCCATCTCCAATGAGGATCCGTTTAGATCTATGCGAATCCGAAAGCGCCGAGCTCTTGTACTTCTCCACGCTCTTCTTCACCCTCTTCTTCTTCTTCTTCTTCTCCGTCGCCGACGAGACCTTCGGAAGCTTATTCTCAGCTCACGGCTTCTTATCCGCCACCGGAGCCTTCTCCGCTGCCCGCCACCGCAGACTTCTTCTTCGCCATGGGCAACCGTTGCAGAAGATTTCGAGTTGTAGAGAGTGAGAGAAGGGAGGGGGGTTGATTTGGTTTGGTTCAGAGAGAGAGAGTGATGAAGTGAAGCGACAGATGAGCTGCGAGAGAGAGAGAGAGAGAGAGAGAGAGAGAAAAAAATCGAAGAGAGAGAAGAGTATAAAAAAAAAAATCTGATGAAAAACATCTAACAAAGGTCAAAAAAAAAAAAAAAAAAAACAATTACCATATCAGAAAAATTATAAATAATCAAAATTAATAAAAGAAAAAAAAGTTGTGTTATATTGATAAAAATGGAAAATTTTGTATCATGTTGATAAATAATAAAAAAAATATGATATTTAAATTAATTTTCTCTTCATTTAATTATTTGAGATATTAAATTTCAACTATGCAATTAAAAATAAAAACTTATCAGGATAAATTGTAAGTCTTTTAAAAAGTAATCATCGGAAAAATATTAAACGACTATAAAAATGCCCACACACAACCGGTTGGGAGAAAAAAGAACAGCAAAAAAGATCCTAATTAATTGAAATTCTGCTTGGTCGTGACTCTCTAAGAAAATCTCTATCGGAGTAAGGTTTTGTTTTTCAAGAATTATGTAGAGTATAATATAAATTTATTATATAACAGCATGAGTTAGTTTTCTAAGATCTAACAAAATATATATATATATATATGTTATATTACGTATCGTTGCGCCTCTTTGATAGACTTTGACCGCAATTTTTCCAACATCATTATCTCTTGCTCCCAGACCCACCCTTCCTCTGCTAAACCACCTCCATCCATATCCACCCTCACCCAGCCACGATCAGATTTACAAGATAATGGAAAAGATACGAAAAGAAAAGAAGGACAAAAATTAATTAAAAAAAAAGAATTAAAAAAAAAAAAAAAGATTCACTAAGGAGAGGGAGAAAGATATCAAACACGTAATAGAAAATATAACATTTACTTTTCTTATCTGGTACCGTTCGATCTAATCCAACGAATTAAAAATGTGGCCCATGAATGGGTAAAAAAGATGTCTATGTTAGATTTCTCCTTTTAATTAATGATAAAGCTAAAAGGTAAAAATATATGGATGGTAGTGATCAAATAACAAAACTAATACAATTGTTTACTCAAAAAAAAAAAAAAATTTAATACACACTACTATAAATATTGAAATACACAACGGAAATTTCATGACGATTTTTAAAAAACCATCGTCTAAAGTAGTTAAAAAAATACAGCACGGAGTTTGATTTCCGAAAACCATTGTGGAAAACAAGATTTCATGACGGTTTTCAAAAACCGCGTGAAAAGACTTGATTCCACTACGGTTTTCAAAAATAATTAGCAATGAATGAGATAATACACCGGTAATAGTAGTTCTACTACGGCGCAAAAACACGCCAATCATATGAAATGTCAAAATAATGTCAACCTTCAATCAATTTCCATGAATTTTGCAAAAGAAATATAGAATGAGGATTCCTAATTTTTCCAAGGTCTGCATGTAAACTTTACCACAACCCCCCCCCCCCCCCCCCCCCCCCCCCCCCCCTCCTTAAAAAAAATGGGCGGATTTAGGTAAGTTTTCAATTTGTAGGGTTTCAAACAATGTACTATGCGAGATCATCTCAGATGGAATAATCCAAGATTGTATGATATGAGCTAGATATATCTATTCTATTTTATCGAGAGTAAATAGAATCACAAGAAAACATAAATACAAAAGATTTATACAACTTCACATTAATATGAGATTATGTACTTTTCAACCGTGTAGATCTATATGATGATAAAGAAATTTACAAGATAAACTTACACAATCTCAAACTCTACGTGTTTTTTTTTTCTTCTAACATCTTTCATCATCAAACCCTAATGTTGCGCTCCCTAGTTAAAAAAAAAAGCTAGAAAATCTCTCTCGATCTTGACATGTGTAGGACATTAATTAAGCTTCACAACTTAACATTTTCGTAACATATAGTTCCTCAAGCCCTCAAGTCCTGGATTTTTATTTCTAGTGCTAGGCCCGTTTGGGACATAGGTTCTAAATTATATTTTCTAAGTTAGAAATTTTTAAAATTTCAACTCCATTAGCTACTGTACAAATACCACATCTCTCATTTTCTCTCTAATCTATTTATGCTAACTCAAACTTTAAAAGTCTATAATTTTCTTATTTCAAGTTGAAATGAAAATTATATTATCTACAAACACTCACACAACGAGAGTAATACAAAATAATCTACATTGTTGTAACGACCCGCCTAGCACAGGCCGTTACCATACATACTTACGTATATTTCATATATAACTCCATCGACAAAGAGCGGAAATATTTTTTTTTTTTTTTTGCAGTGTGAC
Source organism: Ficus carica (assembly GCA_009761775.1). Taxonomy (NCBI): domain Eukaryota; kingdom Viridiplantae; phylum Streptophyta; class Magnoliopsida; order Rosales; family Moraceae; genus Ficus; species Ficus carica. The sequence continues at coordinate 149,191 of VYVB01000525.1, forward strand.
TCGCACACGAGAGCGTACATAAAATATAACAAATAATAGACAATAGTTGTTTAGCATATCTCATCTTAATAACATAAATAAAATAAAATTTCAAAACGCATAGCGGTTCAACATTTCCCACGGTTCACAGTCCGCCAAGCCTCGCCTCTCCATCTTGCATCATCAATTGCTGGCAGGTTGTTACCTACAGCATAAACGTAAGACAGTGAGCTTTCGCTCAGCAAGTACAACTATCCTATACCGCGACACAACACAAATAATATATCTAACTAACATAAACTAAGCATAGCATAGCATTACTTAACTTAACTTAGCGTAACTTATTCTACATATGCATGAGCCAATTATGCTTTCTTATTCTTTCTTATTGTACATAACTTGCTTACTTAACTTAACTTAACATATGGGCCCTATAGTGTTCGTACCGGGCGCGCAACTATGAATTGGTTGGGGTGGCCAATCTTTTTCCAACTCAATCCATAGTCCAACCCGACCTTACGCGGGTCGGTACGACACAGGTAACTTACTTATTTTCATGTCATTCTTTATCTTATACTTGATTTCATTCTTATTATTGGTGAACATACTTCGTGATGTTTCACACAACTAAATCATAGCATGTTTTAATCTTAACATGTTTCTAACATTTCATGACATATACTTAACATAGCATTTACACATAAAACATAGCATTTACACATAAACCATAGCATAACACTTTTCTTAACACCTAATATAAAACATGTGATTAACATGGCATATAAATAACACAGCAAAGCAACACTACAAAACACACAATAAAGCATACATTTAAAGCATACTTAGGCAAGTATCAAATCAAAGCCTATGCTGTAGGCGGTGGTTGTACTTACCTTGTTTAAAACTGCTGTGTCCAGTTATCAGCTCAAACTTGCTGGGACACCGTTGCGTATCGTATTCTGTTATCGACAAAAAGAGTAAGGATTAGAACTGTTGGTAAACCAACATTCTTATATAACCGTAGTTATATTTCCTTACTTTGCGTTACGTAAACCTACTTGGTTACTTTAAGTAACCCGAAGGTTTAAGTCTATCCTACTCGGATTATTATTTCTGACTTTAAATCCCAAAAATTCATTTGTGTTTTCTTTTTAGAAAACCTTATGTTTTTTGCACAAAATCCCCCTTTTTTTTAATTTAATTTTAAAATTTAGAAAATCATAAGGTAAAATTGTAAAAATCATCGACTATTAAAAACTGCCTTTGGAACAGTTTTATAATGCCAATTAATCATTTAAAACACAAAAACACCATTTTCTGAACCATTTCTAAATATTTTGTACAGAAATCTCCCCATTTCTGTACCATCTTTAAAATCAATTTCATTTAAAAATCTAAGCCGATTTTGGAAAAATTGTCTTCACGAAAGTTTTAGCTATCACAGAACCCTACAACTTTCGTGTTTTACGTAAAATCCAGTTGGACCTTAACCTGTCCAAAATCTGTGTTGAACCAACTCTGGTCGTGTATGGCTCCTGGGCAGGTCAGGCTCGGTTTTTTGCAGAAAATCAAGGCCATTGGAGCCTTATTTTGAAAAACTGCTCACGTATCCCCCTAGGAAAAACTCCTAATCTACAACTTTCGTGTTTTGAGTTTCTCCTAATTCGGCCTCTAAGGGCCTCAAAAATTTCTTTTCCCGAGACTGGGCAAACCCTACCCGAGAAAGCCATTTTTCGGTTTCGATTTCGCTTACGTCCTATTACGTTCACCCTACCTCAACCGAACACGTCGGGAGCCTAATTCAAACATGCAGGGACGTTTCTAACGTTCAACATTCAACAAACACATTAACATGAACATTTTGCACAAATATACAAAAACCTAAACAAAACAACAATACCTAGCATGCATATTAACAACCACCAACATAACCCTAAATTTTCAAGCACAAACCCTAATTTCTAAGCTAGGGCAGCAAGAGAAACCAATGAGCTTATGCTCAATACAACCAAGGCTTTAATACATTTAAATTTCTCCAATTGAAATTTAAACTAAAAGCTTGGAATCAAGGGTTTGGTACCTTGTTTTGGATCAAGAATTTGACTTGGTTGATCTTCCCTTTGCTCCTCCTTAGCTGCCGGTTTTTCTTGCCAAATTGGTCAACTTTGCAGCCTCCTTTGCCTTGAAAATCAGCCACCACAGCTCCCAAAAACTGGCCAAAACAGCTCCCAAAAACTGGCCAAAACCTTGGCTTGTTCCCTTGCTCTTTTCCTCCCTATTTTCGGCCTTCTTGGCTAGGATAAGTACCAAATTTTTTTTTGAGCTCTTGTTGGATGCTCAAAGTAGAAGACTAAACCCTAAAAACCCTAATCCCCCTTGGTTCCACAAAATTTTTCCTCTCTTCCTCCTTAACCTCACAAAACCGACCCTAGGAAGCAAAATGGGTATCCAACTTTCCAAAGTTTTCTTTCCTTGCTTTCCTTCCACCAAAAGCCGATCCTCCACTCTATTTCCTCTTCAATCTTGGCTGCAAATCTTCCTCTCTTTCACACTCAAAAAACCGGTTTTGGTTCAAGCAAGAAATTGGCAAGAGTTTGGTTATGTTTTGTGAATTTTTTCTTGATTTTCCTCACCCCTATTTATAGAGGTTGAACTTCTTAAATTGCACAATGTGGTCCCTAAAAAAAATCAGATTTGCAAGGGGAGGGGGTGAGGTGGTCGGCTTTGCTTGGGTGGAACCAAAGGAAGGTTCTAAAAATTACTTTCTAACTAACTAATAATTAATATGATGTAATAACATAAAGTTAGTGAGGTAAGCCTCACTAAGGTTTGTTTGCCACCAATCCTCTTTAAATAATCCATTTTTCAATTACCACAGGTAATTCCAATACTGGATTCACTTATACGCAGTATTAGTTAATTGAACCGCAGTCCAAAATTCACCTGTTTATAAATGGACTGTATAAAAACTTTTTCTTAACTTGGAACCACTCGGCCCAAAATATTCTAATTATTGTGCTTGACTTTCTATGGTGGTTTTGAATCCTAAACATATCATTTTAATCATAAAAAAATAGCTTTATGCAGTACAATATTATACTACGAACTATTAAGTCATACAGCCTTTTTCTTAACTTTTTCGGGTCAATCTTTGGCTTTCTCGTCCGCCATTGACTTTCTTGTCAACCGCTGACTTTCCCGCCAAATTTTGACTCCCGTGGTCAACAGTTGACTTTTTGGTCAACCGTCGGCGTTTTCGGTCAAACTTTGACCAACATGCAAATTTTGGCGATTTCGCTCCTTTTCGCCTAAAAGGTCATTTACTTGACTAAGCAATCATTTTTGAGTCTTAGAATATCATAAAACTCACAAAACGAATAAAACCCTTAACCGGGCTTTTTCATGCGTATCTTTAAAAATTGTACAAATTTCTTAAAATAAAAGAAATCGTGTAAATACAGAAATACTTGGTATTACAATCTTCCCCCCTTAAAAATTTTCGTCCTCGAAAATTAGAACAAACTGGGGTAATTCTTTCTCATTTCCTCTTCTAATTCCCAAGTGGCTTCTTCAACCTTGTGGTTTCGCCATAATATCTTAACCATGGGAATTGTCCTATTTGGTAAGACCTTCTCTTCCCTATCCAAGATTCGAACGGGTTTTTCTTCATATGTCAAGTCCGTCTGGACCTCCACTGGTTCTTGGCTGAGCACATGGGAAGGGTCTGATACATACTTCTTGAGCATTGAGACATGGAAAACATTGTGCATCGATGCTAATTCTGGCGGTAGGGCAAGTTTGTATGCTACTTTCCCGATACTCTCGAGGATTTCAAATGGTCCTGTGTACCTTGGGCTAAGCTTCCCTTCTTGCCAAAACGCATTACTCCCTTCATAGGAGCAATCTTGATGAATACTGCATCGCCGACTTGGAACTCCAAAGGTCTTCTACGCCTGTCAGCATAACTCTTCTGGCGACTGAAAGCCACATCAAGCCTTTGTTTGATCTTCATAATATCCTCTGAAGTCTTTCTGATGAAATCCGTGGTTTGAAGTTGCTTTTGTCCCACTTCTTGCCAATGAATAGGGGATCGACATTTTCTTCCATATAGTGCTTCGAACGGAGCCATACCGATCGATGCGTGATAACTGTTGTTGTAGGAAAATTCGATCAATGGCAGCTTCTGATCCCAGTTTCCCTGAAAATCCAGAACGCATGATCTCAGCATGTCTTCCAGTGTTTGGATGGTTCGTTCTGACTGGCCATCGGTTTGGGGGTGAAATGCCGTACTGAACTTCAATCTCGACCCCATAGCGTTATGCACACTCGTCCAAAATCGAGAAGTGAATCGTCCATCACGATCCGAGATGATCGATTTCGGTACTCCAGTGCAGTCTAACAACCTGGGAAACATAGACTTCAGCCAATTTCTCCACTGAAAAGGTAGCTTTGATAGCGATAAAATGGGCTGATTTGGTTAATCTATCAACAATAACCCAAATCGTGTCGTTTCCACTTACAGTCCTGGGTAGTCCCACAATAAAATCCATGGTAATTTGCTCCCATTTCCACTCAGGAAGCTATATTTTCTGCAATTCTCCTCCGGGACATCGATGTTCCGCCTTAACTTTCTGACAAGTTAGGCATTTTGACACGACTCCGCGATCTCGTTCTTCATGTTTGGCCACCAGAAATTTTCTCGAAGGTCTTTGTACATCTTGGAAGCTCCCGGATGTACGGAATACGGTGTCTTATGTGCCTCCGTCAGTATCTGGTCCTTCAGAAATTCGAAGTTAGGGACACAAACCCTCTCCTTGAAGTACGTAACACCATCGGCAGAGGTCTTGAATTCCTTATTCTTCCCGTCAAAAAGCTGGGCTTTTACCAATAAGGGATCCTTTCCTTGATGACTCTTGATGGTTTCCAACAAATCGGACTGAAGAGTTAAAGAAGATAATTTTCCCGTCAACAATTCCAAGTCGAACTCAGAGATTTCCCTCTGTAGAGGCTTAGGAAAAACTTCAATGGACATTAGCATCCCGGATGACTTTCTGCTTAGCGCATCTGCTACCTTGTTTGCTTTACCAGGATGATAAAGGATTTCGCAATCATAATCCTTTACAAGCTTTAGCCATCTACGCTGCCTCATAGTTGAGCTCCTTCTGAGTAAAAATGTACTTGAGGCTTTGGTGATCTGTATAAATTTCGCATTTATTTCCGTATAAATAATGCCTCCAGATCTTGAGTGCGAAGACTACTGCTGGCAGCTCCAAATCATGTGTAGGGTAGTTCCTTTCATGATCTTTCAACTGTCGGGAAGCATAGGCGACCACCTTTCCATGTTGCATTAGAACCGCTCCGAGTCCCGTTTTGGAAGCGTCGCTGTAGATTACGAAGTTTCCCGCATCTACATCTGGAATTATCAACACTGGAGCTTTCGTCAGCTGCTTCTTGAGCTCTTGGAAATTTTCTTCGCATTTCGAAGTCCAGTCGAAACTCTTCCCTTTTCGCGTAAGGGCAGTGAGAGGTGCTGCGATCTTTGAAAATCCTTCGACAAATCGTCGATAATAACCAGCCAGTCCAAGGAAACTCCTGATTTCCGTGACATTTCTAGGTCTGGGCCAATTACTAACCGCTTCTACCTTAGCAGGATCTACGGAAATCCCTTCTTTTGACACAACATGTCCCAAGAAATGCACCTTTCCCAGCCAAAATTCACATTTAGTGAACTTGGCGTACAACTGATGTCGTCTTAGCGTATCCATCACTATTCTTAGATGCTGCTCATGTTCCTCCTGGGACCTCGAATAAATTAGTATATCGTCAATAAAGACGATGACGAACTTATCCAAATACTCCTTGAACACTCGGTTCATAAGATCCATGAAAGCTGCTGGGGCGTTGGTCAGTCCAAACGGCATAACCAAGAATTCATAGTGTCCATAACGCGTACGGAAAGCCGTCTTGGATATATCTGATTCCTTGATCTTGAGCTGATGATATCCTGATCGCAGATCAATTTTTGAGAATACCACTGCTCCTCTGAGCTGATCAAAGAGATCGTCTATCCTCGGAAGAGGATACTTATTCTTGATCGTGATCTTGTTCAGCTCGCGGTAGTCGATGCACATGCGTAGCGATCCATCCTTCTTCTTTACAAATAAGACGGGCGCTCCCCACGGAGAGTGGCTCTGTCGGATGAATCCTTTGTCGAGCAGCTCCTGCAATTGTACTTGAAGCTCTCTAAGTTCCGCAGGTGCCATACGATAAGGTGCCTTCGATATCGGAGCAGTTCCAGGTAGTAACTCGATCTCGAACGATATTTCGCGTTCTGGCGGAGTCCTGGCAAGTCTTTTGGAAAGACGTCCACATAGTCCCTTATAATAGGACATCTTCTGGCTCTAGCTCCATTTCTCGATCCTTATCCACCATGTTAGCTAAGTACCCTTGACAGCCGTTAGCTAACATTTTCCACGCTTTCATTGCTGTAACCAGTCTGGTTGCAGAGTTCCGAGATTGTCCGTAGAAACTGAACTCCTCATCACCGTAAGGATTGAATGTTACACATCGCCTTCGGCAGTCGATCTTAGCGTTGTATTTGCTCAAGAAATCCATTCCTAAGATCACATCGAAATCCTGAAGTTTGATCGCGATGAGATCTACATGCAATTCTCTGCCACAAATAACCACGGGAATATTTCGTATCCAGAAATTGGACCACAAAATTTCTCCGGATGGCAAAGAAGTTTTAAAAGGTTGTTCTAACTTATCCACACTTCTTCCTAACTTCTGGCCGAACTCCAGGGATACAAACGAATGAGTGGCACCAGAATCAAACAAGGCAATAGCATCGTACGCAGCAATAGTATCAGGAGTGGTGATAGAGATCTGACCTGTCACCACCTGAGAAGTTCCTGCTTCAGCATCTCCTCTTGTATAGGCAAAAATTCTGGCCTGGGGTTCAGGAGCCTCCAACCTGCCTTGCGAAATTGAGGGTCCTTCAATTTTAGCTTGGACCGCATGCAGTTGGCTGGGTGCATTCCGGTTGGGATATGGAGGGTTCTGGTTCTGAAAGTTCTGGTTACAGTTCCTGGCGTAATGTCCCTCCTTGCCACACAGATAACAAGCGTTCGTCCCCATTCTGCACACACCCTGGTGCTTCTTGCCACATTTAGCACATGGTGGGTAGTCGACATTGTTACCCTCCCTTCCACGGTTGTTTCTTTTCTGTGGGAAATTCCTCTGTTGGCCCTGTCCCGTGAAATTCCCTTTTCTCTTATTTCTTCCAAACTGCTTCGCATTCTGATTGGGGTTGCTGGTCTGGCCTTTCTGGTTGGACTCAGTGTTCTGGCGAGGCTGTGTCTGTTTAACCACTGCCTTCTCTTCTTTCCGGGCCTTGAAAATCTGAGCTCTGGCTTCCTTGTCCCGGTTAATCCAATATTCGGCTCTTATCGCCCTACTGACACAATCAGATACCAGGGTAGGCAGATTATCACCAGCGCTCACTTGTTTGGCAATATCTGTCCGGAACATTTTCATCATTCTTCTGACCTTTTCTTTTTCGGTCTGAACCAGTTCCGGACACATACGGGCTAACTGCTCAAACTTCTGTACGGCCTCCATAACCGTCATCGACCCTTGCTGCAAGCTAGTGAACTCATCTTGCTGGACTGCCAGTATTTCTGCATTATAATACATGGCACGAAACTCGGTTATGAAATCCTGCCAACTCATGGCCATGACGTCCCGGCGCATCTGTACCGTCGTCCACCAGTGTCTTGCATCTTTCTTGAGAGCAAATGAAGCGCAAAGAACCTTCTCCTGTTCTGTAAGCCGCATGAAATCCAAAATAACTTGGATATCAATCAACCAGTTATCGGCGGCTACGGGATCGGTAAGTCCTTCAAATTCAGGTGCCTTCATCCGCCTGAATCGCTCGTAAAGCAGATCTTCCCGCACTGGCTGCACATTAGCTTGCTCTCCCACTTGTGCCATTGGAATCTCAGCATTCCGGGGAATCTCCTGTCGGACCTCATGGGACTGGAGGTACCACTGGCGGTACTCGATAGACTGGAGGTGCTTGGTGAACTGGAGGTGGAATCTCGTCCACTTGGGGTCGCTGGTTTAACTGGGCTATCTGATCCCGTAGTCTATTTGTTTCTTGCTGCTGTTCAAGCAGCTGCCTTTGTAGGTTTGCTACCACTGTTGACAAATCTGGCACAGGTGGGTTTACCGGTATAGTTCGCCGATGGGCGTACCATTTTCTACATTTCACAAGAAAGATATTATTATACTGTTAATATCTCTTCTTTCATACATAACTCATCGTATCGTAAGGCAATATTTAACATTACATACTTATCATAACAATTAATATACATATGCTTAACTCAGCACTTGGTAATCCATAACATAACTTTTCATATCATATATACATCCCGTGGTCGCACGGTCCTTTGTACATTTTCAAAAATACATCCTATTTACCGTACTGTAAATACATGCCTACGTCATCGTACCGTATATATACATAGGGTCAAAATGTGATGGTAGTGTCTACCACTTAACCATCCTACATAAGTACAAGCCTATATCCAAAAAGTAATAGGCTAATACATACAGTCTCAAAATACAAAAATATATACATACTCAATCAATCTACTCCTAATCTAAGTCTATTATGGTGACTGCTGAGACGTCGGAGTCAGCCTCTCCGTCCTCAAGTGGCAACTCCTCAGGATCCTCCTCAAAGTCATCCCCCTCATCGGGCCACCCATAGAATACTGGCTCGTGCTCAGGATCCTCGTCGTCGCTTGATATCACGATAAGTGGGGGGTCCTCTGGCAGGTCATCGAGAGCGTCCATGTCATCGTCCGTAGCCTCGTCGTCGGCCTCGGCCTCCTGAGCTGGTACCTCATGCTCCGGATCAGCGGCCATCGGGTCCTCTAAATCAACAGGACCCGGCTCGTATACTGGCTCTGGCTCATACACCGGCTCTGGCTCACCGATGTCGTCAGCCGGTGCCCCTGGCTCTACCGGGCCAGCCTGCAAGGCATGAACGATGGCCTCCGCACCCAAAATATACTCAGTCATGTGTCCCACCGTCATGTCGGGTGTGGGTGCTGGGACGTACTGTCGGATGGAGGGAGGTAGTCCGTTGCGAAGAATCACTAAAGCCTGCAACCCCGGACTGGGTATATCCTGAGGAATGTGAGGACAGCATCGCCTCCTGAAAGCACCGGCAATAATGGCCCATCGACTCTGCTGGATACGCGCGCCAAAACTCCACATACTGATAATAACGCTCAAGGTGCATATCCTGATAAATCTCCGGATCCCGGTAAGGTGCTTCCGCCCCCGCGTCCGGTATCGGGCCGTAGCGAGCGATCACTAAGGTGCGAAAATGTCCCCACGTGCGCTCTGGCAAAGCTGGCTCTCCCAGCGTCATCCACCAAGTACGGGCGTCACTCCGCAGACAACGGCTAGCTAAAGAGACCTGAAGACGAGCCTGGATATGACTCGTACTGAAAATTGACTCCATGTCGTACAGCCATGCTGCCAATGCCACGGTCCGTCTAGTGCCATCGAACAGTAGAGGGAACGTCTCGTAAACGAGGTAACCGCCTCTCGATCCTCCTCCACTCGACGGGGTCCATGGTGTCGTATCTATCATAACATAGGCGCATAATAAATATTAATACATTAATCATAAAATTTTTAACTTACAATGATGGCGGCGATGGCAGGCTGACTGTGAAACCAAGTCGCAGGAAACCGCTCTGATACCAACTCTGTAACGACCCGCCTAGCACATGCCGTTACCATACATACTTACGTATATTTCATATATACTCCATCGACAAAAGAGCGGAAATATTTTTATTTTTTTTTTTTTACAGTGTGACTCGCACATGAGAGCGTACATAAAATATAACAATAATAGACAATAGTTGTTTAGCATATCTCATCTTAATAAACATAAATAAAATAAATTCAAAACGCATAGCGGTTCTACATTTCCCACGGTTCACAGTCCGCCAAGCCTCGCCTCTCCATCTTGCATCATCAATTGCTGGCAAGTTGCTTACCTACAGCATAAACGTAAGACAGTGAGCTTTCGCTCAGCAAGTACAACTATCCTATACCGCGACACAACACAAAATAATATATCTAACTAACATAAACTAAGCATAGCATAGCATTACTTAACTTAACTTAGCGTAACTTATTCTACATATGCATGAGCCAATTATGCTTTCTTATTCTTTCTTATTGTACATAACTTGCTTACTTAACTTAACTTAACATATGGGCCCTATAGTGTTCGTACCGGGCGCGCAACTATGAATTGGTTGGGGTGGCCAATCTTTTTTCCAACTCAATCCATAGTCCAACCCGACCTTACGCGGGTCGGTACGACACAGGTAACTTACTTATTTTCATGTCATTCTTTATCTTATACTTGATTTCATTCTTATTATTGGTGAACATACTTCGTGATGTTTCACACAACTAAATCATAGCATGTTTTAATCTTAACATGTTTCTAACATTTCATGACATATACTTAAACATAGCATTTTACACATAAAACATAGCATTTACACATAAACCATAGCATAACACTTTTCTTAACACCTAATATAAAACATGTGATTAACATGGCATATAAATAACACAGCAAAGCAACACTACAAAACACACAATAAAGCATACATTTAAAGCATACTTAGGCAAGTATCAAATCAAAGCCTATGCTGTAGGCGGTGGTTGTACTTACCTTGTTTAAACTGCTGTGTCCAGTTATCAGCTCAAACTTGCTGGGACACCGTTTGCGTATCGTATTCTGTTATCGACAAAAGAGTAAGGATTAGAACTGTTGGTAAACCAACATTCTTATATAACCGTAGTTATATTTCCTTACTTTACGTTACGTAAACCTACTTGGTTACTTTAAGCAACCCTAAGGTTAAATCTATCCTACTCGGGTTATTATATCTGACTTTAAATCCTCAAAATTCATTTGTGTTTTCTTTTAGAAAACCTTATGTTTTTGGCACAAAATCCCCCTTTTTTTTTTAATTTAATTTTAAAAATTTAGAAAATCATAAGGTAAAATTGTAAAAATCATCGACTATTAAAAACTGCCTTTGGAACAGTTTTATAATGCCAATTAATCATTTAAAACACAAAAACACCATTTTCTGAACCATTTCTAAATATTTTGTACAGAAATCTCCCCATTTCTGTACCATCTTTAAAAATCAATTTCATTTAAAAATCTAAGCCGATTTTGGAAAAATTGTCTTCACGAAAGTTTTAGCTATCGCAGAACCCTACAACTTTCGTGTTTTACATAAAATCCAGTTTGGACCTTAACCTGTCCAAAATCTGTGTTGAACCAACTCTGGTCGTGTATGGCTCCTGGGCAGGTCAGGCTCGGTTTTTGCAGAAAATCAGGCATTGGAGCCTTATTTTGAAAAACTGCTCACGTATCCCCATAGGAAAAACCCTAATCTACAACTTTCGTGTTTTGAGTTTCTCCTAATTCGGCCTCTAAGGGCCCTCAAAAATTTCTTTTCCCGAGACTGGGCAAAACCCTACCCGAGAAAGCCATTTTTCGGTTTCGATTTCGCTTACGTCCTATTACGTTCACCCTACCTCAACCGAACACGTCGGGAGCCTAATTCAAACATGCAGGGACGTTTCTAACAGTTCAACATTCAACAAACACATTAACATGAACATTTTGCACAAATATACAAAAACCTAAACAAAACAACAATACCTAGCATGCATATTAACAACCACCAACATAACCCTAAATTTTCAAGCACAAACCCTAATTTCTAAGCTAGGGCAGCAAGAGAAACCAATGAGCTTATGCTCAATACAACCAAGGCTTTAATACATTTAAATTTCTCCAATTGAAATTTAAACTAAAAGCTTGGAATCAAGGGTTTGGTACCTTGTTTTGGATCAAGAATTGACTTGGTTGATCTTCCCTTTGCTCCTCCTTAGCTGACGGTTTTTCTTGCCAAATTGGTCCAACTTTTGCAGCCTCCTTTGCCTTGAAAATCAGCCACCACAGCTCCCAAAAACTGGCCAAAACAGCTCCCAAAAACTGGCCAAAACCTTGGCTTGTTCCCTTGCTCTTTCTCCCTATTTTCGGCCTTCTTGGCTAGGATAAGTACCAAATTTTTTTTGAGCTCTTGTTGGATGCTCAAAGTAGAAGACTAAACCCTAAAAACCCTAATCCCCCTTGGTTCCACAAAATTTTCCTCTCTTCCTCCTTAACTCACAAAACCGACCCTAGGAAGCAAAATGGGTATCCAACTTTCCAAGTTTTCTTTCCTTGCTTTCCTTCCACCAAAAGCCTATCCTCCCACTCTATTTCCTCTTCAATCTTGGCTGCAAATCTTCCTCTCTTTCACACTCAAAAAACCGGTTTTGGTTCAAGCAAGAAATTGGCAAGAGTTTGGTTATGTTTTGTGAAATTTTTCTTGATTTTCCTCACCCCTATTTATAGAGGTTGAACTCTTAAAATTGCACAATGTGGTCCCTAAAAAAAATCAGATTTTGCAAGGGGAGGGGGTGAGGTGGTCGGCTTTGCTTGGGTGGAACCAAAGGAAGGTTCTAAAATTACTTTCTAACTAACTAATTTAATTAATATGATGTAATAAACTATAAAGTTAGTGAGGTAAGCCTCACTAAGGTTTGTTTGCCACCAATCCTCTTTAAATAATCCATTTTTCAATTACCACAGGTAATTCCAATACTGGATTCACTTATACGCAGTATTAGTTAATTGAACTGCAGTCCAAAATTCACCTGTTTATAAATGGACTGTATAAAAACTTTTTCTTAACTTGGAACCACTCGGCCCAAAATATTCTAATTATTGTGCTTGACTTTCTATGGTGGTTTTGAATCCTAAACATATCATTTTAATCATAAAAAAATAGCTTTATGCAGTACAATATTATACTGCGAACTATTAAGTCATATAGCCTTTTTCTTAACTTTTTCGGGTCAATCTTTGGACTTTCTCGTCCGCCATTGACTTTCTTGTCAACCGCTGACTTTCCCGTCAAATTTTGACTCCCGTGGTCAACATTTGACTTTTGGTCAACCGTCGGCGTTTTCGGTCAAACTTTGACCAACATGCGAATTTTGGCGATTTCGCTCCTTTTCGCCTAAAAGGTCATTTACTTGACTAAGCAATCATTTTTGAGTCTTAGAATATTATAAAACTCACAAAAACGAAATAAAAACCCTTAACCGGGCTTTTCATGCGTATATTTAAAAATTGTACAAATTTCTTAAAATAAAAGAAATCGTGTAAATACAGAAATACTTGGTATTACACATTGTCTATTTTTTCCGAATACATTTCAAGTTTTTATACTATTTAAATTTCTCAATTCATTTCCATTAACATTTCAATCAAATACACATTTTCAACACACATATCCAAAGCTATAACTCCAACTCTTGTCCGAATGAGACATGAATAGAAGACGAAAAAAACTAACCTAATGGAAAAAAAAAAAAAAAGAAAAAAAAAGGATCAATTTCTTTCAAGAAGACAACAAAGAAGAGAGAGAGAGAAAGAGAGTCTCAATGGTTTATATTTGCGTTGCTAATATTTACTTCGTGCACGAAGTATTTAAGGTGGCATAAAAAAGAAATATCAAAAAGAAAAAGAGAATCCAAAAAAGCATTATCTAATGGACTCATGGGCCTTTTTTTTTTTTTTTTTTTTTTTTTTGCATCCTAAATTGGCCTATACATGCATTGAAAGTCTTTATAAGCTGGTAGACGCCAAATGAGAAATTACCACGTGAGCATAACAAGTTTTTAGTATAATTTTTTTAATAATCAAAACTGCGTTCAGCGCAACATTTGGGAATTGGAGTTGAATCTTTCCAATTATAGTAAATTTCCCCTTTACATTCTAAAGCCAAGTAGACCATTGTTTTTCTCTTTATTGGAGATGATGAAAGCGTTTGCACTCCACAGTTTGCCCCAATTTGGATTATTTTATTATTCTAAAACTATAAAGAATTCGCTTAACAGAGTTTGGTCATGCTACAAAATTTTAGCTCGTAATTTTGATATTCAAGTGGATTACCATCAGAAGTACTATGGGCAAATTTTTTAATTATTAATTTATTTTTGAGAAAAATTCAAAGCATAATTTGTTTTTTTGCTGCGAGCCAATCCAAAACCCGGTAATAATTTATTTCAAAAATCTACATATAATTTTTTATATCGTTCTAAATAAATTGTTGATTGTTGTAATGCATATTCGCTTCAAGACTTTATCTTCTGAAATCTTGTCTGCTATATTGGACCATCATTCTGAACGGAAGGAATTGGATCGACGATTTTGTTTTTTGTCAAAATTTATCCGCGTCAGATTTTTCCAACAATCTTTTTTTTTTTTTTTTTTTTTTTCATTCAATTGGTTTCTTATTGACCACTCTAAAGTTGATTAGAGCAGCACTGCATTTTCTCAATATCGAGAGATCCACAACCAAAGAAAAAAGAAGAAGCAAGTAGAAATTGTAGATTCCATGACTTTTTAACCATCGTAGAAAACTATAATGACGGTTCAAAAAACGTCATGGAATCCATCTTAGTAGAATATTTATGAATTCCAAATTCCACAACGGTTAGAAAACCGTCATGAAATGGACGAAATGGTGGCAACAAATGGGGTTTTAGTTGCAACTACCATGATGGTTTACAGCGGAAAATCGTTATGTAATGTCAATCTTCTACGACTGTTTCCAGTGGAAACCATCGTGGAAGATGGGCTTTCCACGACGGTATTCTCTGAAAAACATCATGGAAGATTGGTGAAAAGTAAAAATGAAAAAAAAATCTTTTTTTTTTTTTTTTGTGATTTCCTATAGTGGCATATCACGTGTTTTATCAATACATGGTCCAATGAAAATAACAAACATAATCACATTACATTAAATGTGCACAATACAAATACAATACATTAAATTACAAGTTTATAGTCGATATTAAATGAAACACATTACAAACTTGTCCGTTCACCATCCAATCATCACTGGTAAATAAATAATAAAGACAAGAAGAATGAGGAGAACTTATTACTTTTCCTTATGTTCTTTTGTTACCGAGGCAGACTTCAATAACGTGTCTATCAAACTTTCTTCTTCAACACCTATCGCATTCAAACAAAATCACAAAATTAAATCTTTTATAGCAAAGTTAGTTCAAGCGAGATCAAAAGTCACAACAATACTAAAAAATAAGAATGAATTTGATTTTAGCATTTACTCTAGATCCACATGGACTGAGATAAGGTACTATTCTATAGAATATTTCCTTGCACAATAAAGAATGAAGAATGCATTTCAAATAATTAATAAATCGAATTACCCACTCATGATTTTCTCTCCTCAAATTTACTTATCTCATCACAATTTCCTCATCCTCCATTGCGTCATGTCAGACTTAAAACAAAAGGAAAGTAAAATTTTTATTAGCGACCGACCAAATAGAAGAGAAAGTAAAGAATACAAAAAATTAGCATGTATACTACTGGATTGGTAAAATATACATTTGGCATATGTACACTCTCACTATTTTTGGTATGAAAAATTTCGTTAGACAAGCACAACAAAACACATGTACCTAAGGAGTATAGTATACAAGTGAAAAGAAATATGTATATTGATCATACTTGTACACTATTTTCCTTTCACACATACTGTAGATTGTTACCCAAGGCCTCACAATATGGACATTTTGTTCCCTCCTACCCATTCCAAGAACTGCATGGTTGAACTGAAACAAAAGAACTAATTCCATGATAAATATGATTATTCGATAAATAATTAAAAAAATTAGATTTTCACTCGGGATTCAATGTTTGGTTCTCCTGTTCCGTCACATTCTACAACAAAGAAAGGGGTTCATAATTGAAATACACTCAGGGACTGTTTCCCAAACTATAATGAAAGGTAATATGAGCATAAATATAATAGGATTAGTACCTGAACACATTAATTGACCTCTCCGTGGCAAGCAGGGCACTAGGTTGCGGATCTTGGTCTTGCTCTTGCTCTAATCACCAGCTTTTTCGTCATTACCAACAAGTCTAGAAGGTTTCTTCCCATATGTTTACACCTTCCTAAATAGCTCAAGATGCCAATTACATTTTTGCATTTAGACACCCAATATCTGAGGATATCTAAAGTTTGAATCTAATTCATAGAAGCAGAAACTAGTCTAATAAGCCAGCCGCCAGAAAGGGAAAAAACGCTATTGTTGCTTTGATTCACATGACTATGCTCTCATCGACATGTGGACTTCCTAATTTACAATCTAGATAGATCATCAACTTAAATTGTGATAGCATGTTATGTGCCATGGATTGTATCAAGAAGCTCATGGTATGTCTTAAAGCTATGCAATAACCATACTAACCAA